>PVIY010010431.1:0-68670 GCA_004026745.1 Myrmecophaga tridactyla
ATCTTTTTTTCTCTATTATCGTTTTATTTCTTTTTCTGATGTCTTTTTATTTCTTTTTCTAAATCGATGCAAATGTTCTAAGAAATGATGAATATGCAACTATGTGATAATATTAAGAATTACTGATTGTATATGTAGAATGGAATGATATATTAATGTTCTTTTAAGTTTTTTAATTAATAAAAAAGTTTAAAAAAAATTAAAAAAAAAAAAAGTGTGGCAGTCAAAATTCTAATTTATATGAGGGTGACTATTTTTTAAAGGATCTTAATAATCTCATTTAAAACCGAGTTGGTAATGAGAGACAATCAGAAGAAAACTAAAATGACCTTATAGTTGGGGAGTATTTCTACTTACTAGTTAAGAAACTATCATGATTAAAAGGTTAAAAAGTGTACTATTTTTTTTCTATTTTTATTTATATGAATATATTGGCAAGTATGCATATACTAGCATACACACATAAAACACTATTTTCAAAGATGACTTGCTTGTTAATTTTGTTTCCCTAAACTAGTTAAGAGTTTCTCTAAATTTACATTTGCATAAATACTCATATTTCAACTACTGGAAGGCATATTATAGTCAAAACCTTGAGCATTATTATCATCAACTAACTTTTAGGGGCCAATTTCCAAAAACACTCCATAACTCCATAGCTACAGAGAGGATACATGCTGGTATATGAACCAGATGACTCACTGAAACCCAACATCTGATTGACATCTACTATTAAGAAAATCCCTGGCAGGATTGTTATTAATCAGAATGTTGAGATGGTTCCTGTCACAGCTCTAATCTTTGAGATCACTGGCATGGCAGAAAAGTCTATTATTCTGTAAAATATTCTTTAATGCCACGTCTAACAAAAATTAGAACAAGAGGCTGCTGGATAGTCTACTGAAATCATGAAATCTACTGAAAAACACGAAATTGATTGGCTCCTGGATGCTTGTCAACAAATTAACACCTCCTCATACTCTCTGAACATCCTGTCCAAGTGTTAGGCTATGGATAGAAGACTACCTCCTGGCATTGCAACTGAAACTTTTGGGTTTGATCCAAAGGAGGTAAAGCTAACTCTTAATTATACTAAACTTTTAGGGTTGGATTGTAACATTTATCTTATGTGAACACTTAATGAACTAAACATATCCAAAAACCCTAAAGGACTCCAAAAGGAGGATTAACTATAGGTACACATCTTCAAAACAGTAGCTTCTATTTTAAATTATTTTAATTCAGTAATTCAATAAATGATTCAAATCAGAGAAGACAATGACAATCAATACTTCAAATAAGAATAACTTAGTAACAGAAGTTACTACCAGGAAGTTTTTCTAATGGAACACCAAGACAATGACTACTGAAAATATTTCTACCATTTGAAATAAGTGAGTCAGGATTTTCTCATATTAAGGGAGCATAAACATTAAAAATTGAACACATCAATGAGAACAAATTCCCCTTCCTTTATAAAGTAGGTCCTTAATCTAGGGCGCTAGAAAGCGGAAGTGCAAGGACGAAGCTACACTACCAGAAATTCCCTTGTAATAGGAATATTCAGAAATCAAATCAGATTGATAAACACCTTGAATTCTAGGGAAATCTCACTTATTTGTATTATAAATTTAAGATAGATGTTTATTAGGCTCAGCAAAACTTTTTTCTTAATAGTCAGGATGAAAAGCCCACCTAAGACTACAAAATGTTTAAGATGGGGTGGGCCATGATGGCTCAGCAGGCAGAGTTCTCATCTGCCATGCCGGAGACCCGGGTTCGATTCACAGTGCCTACCCATGCACAAAATAAAAAAGAAATTTAAAAAAATTTTTTTTAAATGCTAAAGATGGTGATTTTAAGAACCTTAAGTTTTAAAAACACTTCATTTTCACCCAAATATTAGAGCGCATCAAAATCATTCTCATTGCTTCTTTAAGGGACTATTGGGCTCTTTTTCTTTATACATTTATGGATCAAATGAAACTGTATTTTTTGAAAAATAATCTACACCTTTCTTCCAATAGTGAAATATTTTCAAATTATTACAAGTTTTACTTTATTTGGAACATAATGTAGAGAAAACACTTAACTATTGACAGGAGTTACTACCCTACATATATAAGTAGTTTTCCATTGTAAAAAAATTTATATACTAAAAGTTAAAAATAATTTTTTAAAGACTGCTATCCAGTTCTGTATTCACAGTTGTTTTTATCCTTCTAATAAAGCTTTAAACACAGGTAAATGCTGATAGCACAGCAAAACCAAAATAACTCCAGCTAAGAGTTGCACGGAGACACGGGGGGAAAAATAGGTAAATTAAATTTCGAATTCTCCGGTTTTTGGACAAACTACTGTTATACATGTTTCTTGTCCGCATTAAAAAGAAAAATTCCAAACAGCTTCACTTATCTTAAACAGCCAATCCAACTCATACCACTGACCTGAGAAACAAAAATTCGGTTACAGGGAGTTCTGTATGGATTAATAAAAAGTAGTGACAGAAAGTTAGTAGACACCATAAGACAAGCCAAAAAAATTAAGTTAGAAATTATCTTCTTAAAATTATGTTAGAAATTATCTTCTTGTCTTTTCCTACTTCATACTTAAAATGCAGGAATATTTACTTTGGGAACAATGACAATCATAGAAACAGCCCAAATCCCAAGAATTTTTGAAAGTTTGCTTTCCTTTTTTCCTGGAATGTGTCATCTAGAAATCAATAGTTAATTTAAATGATGGCAACTTATACTTGCCAACTTATATTTCTCATTTGGAATGCCTCAATTCTTAACAACTTAAAGTGTCAATACCCCTTTACTCATATTGAACAAGTACATAATTGTGGTATAGTTCTAGACATCCTCTAAGGTTACACTGGGATCTACAGGGCAGCTCTCTCTCCACACTGATACTTCTAGCTTTCTCTCCAAACTCTGCCATTCCGACCTTCCAGATGCAATTTGTTGCTATTCATCAGGCATGAATGGCCAGTGATAAAACTAGCAGGAGTAAATATGATCAACTTTCAAGTAAACTGAGACATTGTTTTTCTGAAAAGGGACTGGGGGAACTAGTAAAACTAAATTCAATGAAAGATTTGGGGTGCACAGAGCAGAAAGATACAAACAGGAGGATGGACAGAAATAGCCAGGATATACTCTCAAGGAAACTGATTTGACCTTTTGTAGTTTCACTTGCTTTCTTAATTTATTTTCAGGGGTGAAGAGGGATTGAGAGAGAGTATAGAAGGCAAGAGAGTATGATGATCAATCAATAACTATTATGGGGTAATAACACAACCATAATAATAACACAACAATAGTTAGTGTTGGCTTAAATATAGTCAAGACAAAAGAAAGAAAAGCTGCTAACAAAATGGCTAAGAGACAAAACTGGAATTACAGAGGAAACAAAATAAGTAAGGCTCACTGGGTAGATCCTGAGAAGCAGGTATTCAGGAGCATTTTGCCTTGGTGCTAAATACATATCTGATTCTGATGGCGCTCCCTGCCACTCACCCTGATTGAGTTAACCCTTACATCTTTTTTTTTTTTTTTTAATTTGCATATGGGCAGGAGGCACCAGGGATCGAACTCCAGACCTCCAGCACGGCAGGTCGGAGCTCCGCCCGCTGAGCCACGGCAGCCGCCCTAACCCTTACATCTTAACTTCAGGGTTCTGAAGGATATTTCATTTGCTAGAAAGGTCAGGCACTCACCATATACTGAAGCATTAGTCCCTGCCTTGAAATAATCCCGAACTTTTACTTCCTGTTTCTTGATATGATAAAAATTTCTAACTCTCACCAAAACAACCCAGCACTTTACTTCCTACCAACTCAAGCTGTAAGAAAAGGTTATGAAGATGACAAGCTCTATCTCCCGGACAATGTATGAGTAGGGACATGGCATCCTGGATTAACTGGTCCCATCCCTGCTTGGAGAAGGGGAAAGAAAATAGGTCATCATATACTTGAAAGATTCAGAGTAAAGAAAGATTACAAGACATAAATGTGTTCTTGACTAATAAGAGTAGCTCCTTATAAGTGTATGACAGATGTTAGATTTTAGGATCTGAACATTCCAGGCAAAAAGTCATCAGCAAACATACTAGGAAACAAGAGCTGAAGTCTAGGGACTCACTTTAGAAAGAAGAGATGTAAACAACCTTGAAAGTAGCAACACAGACAAATGAACTTAAAATGTGGCAATCAATTCTAACTAATACTCTTTAAGACTCTGTCTTAAAATGGGATAAATGGGCCATGAAATGTAGGGAGAAGAAATGGGAAAACTGAAGTAGAAGGATATCACCATCAGACTGAGCAGATAAGATCTCCAAATTCTCACAAAACAAATTCTTGTCAGGTTTTTATATGATCTAGCTGAAGATGCTGATGGCGATATGCCAAAGAATACATGACATGTGGTGTTCAAAAGTGAAAGAGAGGGCGGTGCAATGGTGGCTCAGCGGTAGAATTCTCCCTTGCCGTGCCGGAGACCAGGGTCCAATTCCCAGTGCCTGCCTATGTTTAAAAAAAAAAAAATGTGAAAGACAGATGAGCTCTTCAATCAGAAATTAGGGCATGAAAATATAGTGACTATATTAGAAGTCACTTAATTTCTCACATTAAAATGATTAATTTTATGATCTGGGACTTCCACTTCAATAAAAGTAAAAAACTATTGAAAAAAAACTGAAATGAGGGCATGGTCATGATGAAATTCCATAAGGTGATGGATTCAACAATTACAGAGGAAATCCCTGTAGGACTTTAGAGAGTATTCCAGGCACTGATTAAAACTTTCTAACATGGGATAAAATGATGCAAAAGCTACTAGTATTCTGGTCATTAGCAAAGCAAAGTGCCATTTCAAGTTACCAATCAACTTAAAACACCAGAAGGTATTTACTCTTCAGCAAAGGTGTGTGGGATCTATTATGACTCGCATGAAGCCCCTATCTCCGTACATGTGGCTCATTTCTCTTTACAAGTGCTCACTGCCATCTAAGGTTACCAAAAGTATCTGCATTCCATGTTTCAATGAATACCCAAATGGCCTACCAAAATGGTATGATGGCTAGAACAACTCATAGGACAAGAGCAAAATTAAAATTCCCAGTGAAAAGGGCTGTCTATCTTTTGAACCAAGTGGACACTGGTAAATATCTTATCACTCACATGGAAATCCTAGAACTGGTATGTGAACAAACATCACGTGGGGCCTTAGGCAGAACTCTCCATAGGAAGAAAAGTGAGAGATAGTGAAGGATTGGCAATATTACATTTAAAAATCAAAAGATGAAAAGAACAAGGATTATCTTCATTGTTATAGTCATAATAATGGCATTTTGAAAATGTATCCTATTTCTGTGATCTGTAAACACCAATATGGCTATGCCATAAAAACACCCTTGTTCATTACATGTTCCTTGCTAAAAACCCCATCTAAACTTAGTGCCTCTGAATAAAACATGAAGGAAGACCACTGTCCATTAGTTTACTCAGATCAATCTAAGTCAGTGATGTAGAGGACAGGAGAGCAAGGATCATTCACAGATTCTCAGACTCCCCACTATTCCATCCTTTACAGACAAATATGCTGTTTATCCAACAATTGCCCAGAATTCAGTTTGAATACAGAGTTGAAAAATCCCAAAAACTACTGCAGCACAACAATATATTGCCTTCTTCTGGGCTACAGGAAATCTAAGGCATTCTTATTTTCCTAATTTATAAAACAAAGATTCCATACACCATAAATGTAGCAAGGCTCATATGCCTGCTCCACAAGTTCATCCTTAGCTGCTAAAGAGTCTTGTCATTCACACACAAAGAAATGCCCACAATATCTTACGATGCCATCATTAATAAGGTCAAAGCAGAGGGAAGGTAACATTAGCCAAAAAAAAAGGTGAAAAAAATAGCAAGGCATTTAGAATGTTAATCATGGATGCAAAATGTTTGCATGTCTAAAAGTAACACCAATAAGTGTCTGCTAAACAAACTGTTGTAAATTATGAAAGTTCATGCTTTTAATAAGGTCAAGAGAAAGTATACTGTTTCTAAACAGCAAAATCAACCAAGTCTACAAAATCAATTCACTGAACTCTAAATTGTAACTTAAGCAAAAAAAAAAAAGTGTCACCCAGTTGTCCCAGTGGGGATACTATGAACCAATTAATTCCTTTGGCAAATCATTTTTTGGGGGGTGGATGTCTGGTCCAAGAATCAAACCCAGGTCTCCCACATAGAAGGTGAACATTCTACCACTGAACCCACCTGGGCACCCACCTCTTGCAAATTTTTTGTTCTGTATTATCAGAGAACTTGAAAGATTGGTTTCAAAAGTGTGTTATATTACATCATAGGAAAAGCTGCTGTTAGGAAAAAGTTAATGGAACAAGCTTGTTATGCCTTGAAAAGGGTGTTATCCACTTCATTCATTTTACTAATTATAACATCCACATTAAAATAACACAATGCTAATCATAAATGACAGATCACCACTTCAGTACCCATGACAATAAAGTAAAATAAGAATAGTAACCTGATGTGTAATTGACACACAGAATGATAGCAAATGTGCAAGACGTAAATCAGATATTGATTCAGGTAACTGCCACTTTAGAGTGAGGTATAAAACAGTTTTTCTCTAAATAATGATAAAGGCTAGTAGATAGCTATATATCACAATTCAGTCAGGTCAAACAAGTGATAGTAGGTTTCAGATACTAGATATTCAGAATGTACAAAACATGGTTGATGGGTTGATTAAAGTCCACCTGGACCAGCAATTTCCAAACTGACCTAGTTGGACCCCTAAGGTGTCCTCAAAGCTGGTGCCCCAGGGCTTCCAATATGGGTGGGCAGGGCTCCCACTCCCTACATCAACCTGAAAAGCACTGATTTGTCTATTTGTTTATTGTGTTCCACATACAATTCTAGCCAAAAAGGAACTGCACAGCCTGAAACCATTAACTTAGAGCAAGAGCAAAGGAAACATACATGTATTCTGGGTGTTCCAGCTGGCCCAAATTAATTGGAGTTCTGTGGATTCCCACCAAGATGATCTTTCCTGATAGGTCCTTGTAAGCCCTGCCACTTGTGCCAACCCTGCTCCACAAAGGACCGGAGTTCAACACTGATGAGAAGGCAGGCCTGCCACACCCTAGAATCCACTCCACTCCTCGAAGCTCTCCATCTGCCCTTTGCATTGCACCCCCACAACATTTAAAAAACATAAGAAGCATAAACTAATGTTGAGTTAATCAATCATTTGACCTGGTTAATCAAATAAGAGCATAAGATAATGGAGTCCAGTCTTAATTCAAACCATAGTCATGACTTCTGATGTGGCAAGTGATCTAAGTTAACAAATACTATCAGTATTGCCTTTAGAAGCTCAACAAAACTGTCTAACAGAACACTAAACCTTCAGAAAAGGGGCTCTTCCAATGTCAGGTCACCCTTGGCAAATACCATCCTAGTGCTTTCATAACAATGTGACAGACCAAGAACCAAGCTTTAAAGTCTAAGATGAAGCTCCTCCAATAATGCTCACAGACCCCACCAAAATTATTCTGAAGTGGAACTTTTGACAGAAGTGCCGCATCTCTGCAGTGACAGGGAAAACAAGTCAAACCATCCCCTCTGATTCATGAGTTCACATACCTGTCTTACCAGCTGCACCAAGGTGGCCTACCTACTCAACAGGTGAGAGCTCCATACTGCCCAGGGAAGGGCTGAACTGTGTGGGCTGCTGATACTGTCAGAAGGAGGGCCCTGGTACTTCCCTCCAAGCGTTGGGGTTAACCTAGGTCTCAATTCCAGGTCAGGGACACTGAAGTCAAGATCCAAACAACAGGAAGATGCAATGCAGAATTCAAGATCAGGTTACCAATCCAGGATCAAGAACACTTAAATCAACCTAAACCTTACTGGCAGCTTGGGTAACTGTCCTCAGCCCAACTGTCAAGAAACTGCTGTAAGTGTAACTATGACCTACACTATATATTACTTCCTGGAATGTGATTTATTGGATCATAAAAGATTTTTAAATTAAGTCTCAGTAATTACTTTTGGTATCTAAAAATTCACCTTTTCAAACTCTTCTTATATGCAGCAAAATAAATCTGGGGAAGTATGCCCTCAAAACTAAAAATGAGGAAGAAAAATAAAATAATACAATTCATTTTGGTAAAGTCATTGCATATAAATCTTAAGGATAATTTCTAGGATAGGCTGAATATCTAACAAAGTAATTCTCCCATATTCTGCATATGCATATTAAAATGCTAGTACAGGGCAGGTGATGGTGGTGCAGTGGCAGAGTTCTCACCTGCCATGCCAGAGACCCAGGTTTGATTCCCAGTGCCTGCCCATGCAAAAAAAAAAATGCTAGTACAGAGCTATTCCAAGCACATTTCTCACTTCACCAACGTTAGTTGTAAGTGCTCAGGGATTCAAACCACCATCTCTTATTTCTTTCAAATCTCTGTGGTCCTTTCAGAACTACACACATAGTAAACGCACTCAGTAAACACACTAAGATAGAGCTGTCTACATCTAAAACGTCAAGTCTAACTCCTCAGTCCATGCATTGCCTCTGCATATTTGTGCTTCGATTCAATTCTGTGTGCCTAAGTGATGAGGGAATAAACTCTCAGCTGTAAAGAAAGCCTTTTTCAAACAGGTCAATACTAAATAAGTTTTAAAATTTGCACTTGATGGCTCACTTCAGTAATCAAATGAGCATCAATGTTTAAAGTATATTAATGCAAAACCACTTTGTCTTGCAGTATTAATGAAATCAGGTAATCCAATGACTCCCCATCCATGTTTATTTACATAAGTCATACTACCACTTGATCACATCCCAATTATATGCTCATTCGAGAAATCAAGGTGTTAAACAAAAGTAGAATGTACCACCTGATGCGTACAGATTTAAGTCACCAGTCTGTAGGTCCCAAGGCCACCTTGGAAACACCTAGGAGCTGGAAGTTTAACAGCATTTCACCCAGGGCTCTCACAGTAGCCATTTATAAGGGCAGATTACAAACACTGTATAATTTCCTATTCGTACTAGTAAATTCCTTCAAAATTTAAGTAGTTATTATACAGTTCCAAATCTATTATACAGATCAAATTAATCATTGAGAAAAACATTTTTAACACCAAACTGAATTTTATTTACCTTTGAAACCTATTAACCATGGCCAAAGTCTGTACATGTTATTAAAACAGATTAGGTGGTGATTGACACAATGAAGCATACATAGTACAGAATGAAAAAAAGTAGAAAATAAATTTCTTAATTTCTCTAGCACCTGGAAGAAAAGTTTAGAACTTCAGCTATATAAAAGCTGTTCCTTAAGAACCAGCCAACCAAAACTGGATGTCATACAAGGATACTACTTAAGGGCAATTCAACACTAATTCAAAAGATTATTAACAAAATGAGTTCCCTTGCACTTACATTGCAATGGCACAAAATAACTGAGGAATCAAATCATTTCACATTCTAGGGAAAACACTTTATTTTGATAAACAATCCAGAGCAGAGTTCCTTAGTCTGTTCATTATGCAAAATTGAGTGTATATGTATTTTCCTAAGAAAAAAGTCTACAGTTCTCATCACGTTGTAAAGAAACATTGCCAAAGACAAGGCTAAGAATCCATAAAAAAAATCATAAAATTCATCACCACCAATTTAGATTAATTTTATCTAACCCAGCAAATAGAAAGCTCAACAATTAAGGAGGCTGAAAAAATTAGAGTTAGATGTGGCTCACGACAGACCTAGACAGTTAGCATTTTATATTAATATGATACAAATCCACCTCCAAAAGTCCAACAAGAAACTGAGGCCTTCCTCCCGTTAAGAGACATTAACAAACCCTCCAAACAGACACTTAACATGAAGATGTTTAACTTAGAACTGTCTTTGCAAACTCATTCTCTATTCTTGCAAACTAGGACATTATTTATTCTCAGAGGAATTTTATATTCCCTAAGGACATGGCCATATCTTGCTTTTTAAATCAACACCCCTACTTCCCAATTTTCAAAAAAAAACTTACACAGCGCAAACAACCATTAAACGTCTAAACAAACAAATGAACAAATAACAATTACATCGACCATTAGCAGTTGGGTGGAAACTACTAGTTCATTACAGGTAGCAACTTAAGTCTATCAGTTACAGTGTATGGGGCAAATTCCACTTCTGGCCAGTTACAGTGTATGGGGCAAATTTCATTTCTGGTCATTCTTGATTTTTTTTAAATGAACATGTTAAGTGGCATGACCCTCTCAAGAACAGAATGTGTCAGGATCATCACAAAGTATGCATTTCAGTACAACTTTAAAACCAGGGAACAGGGCAGTACTGAGTTGAGATGAAATAAACAAACAGAAGCCGAGCCGGTCAGGACCGAGTAAGGTTGAGGTTAGTGGCAACAGCATGTGTGTGGTTTCCAGGAAACCTTCAGTAAGACTGCTGTTAGCCCTAGCCCCGCACCTTGCCCAACCCAGTGTGCTGCCTCCTCTTCCAGCTCCCCGCCTGGCTCAGTGCAGCACTGCCCTGCTCCCAGGGATGTAGCCGACTGGCCTGAACTCACCTTGGCAGTAGAAGGGCCTGAAGTGTAAAACACGTTAATGCATCATGCCAAAAACGCAATGGGCAAGCACACTTCACACATTCATGTTTCTAAAGAATGAGAAAACATGCCACCAACGAGACACCCTCCATACAAAACACCCTAAAAAAATCCTGAGAAGCAACTTTTTAAGCACTTTGTATTTACCACAAAAGTTAAGAACAGATATTATTCCACCACCAAATTTCACCTAATGGATTAAAGTACCAAAAGTAATTATGGGCATCACCTACTTTAACTGCCATTATTTGCCCACTTGGTTTGTGGACCATTTTGTTGACAGAACCATAAGCTCCTCGTCCAATTTCTCCAAGGTCTTTCAAGTCCTCTGCAGTGAAATCCCAGTGTTGTTCAGGGGAGATCTTCAGCTTTCCTGATGATTCGATGCTGTGCGTTCTCAGTCTCTCTCTGTCAAAATATTGGGAAGCAATTTTTCCACATTTTAAATAAATTTTAACTTTTTTTCTTTTAGCTAGCACTAAGCAATGTGTGGGAAAGCTTGTTTTAACTTACTAAAACACTCAAATGCAGGTTTTGGAAATTTTTTGGTTTCTTTCTTTCAGTTTGATTTTTTGTACATTCAGCAAAAAAGACCTGAATTTAGGCTATTTATAAGCCAAAAGACATAGCTTCAATGGGACCTAAAACTAAATTTACATTTATCGATGAAACTAATTCTGCAGATGAGTTTTCACATGGAAATATTAGCTCTCTTTCAAACTTCATAAAACTGCACTATCAAATGCAGAATCCCAGGAGTTGAAAACTCAATTTCCAAAAAGTCCTGATCCTACTTCACCCAACATTAATTATTGTAAGGCTTCAACCCCTTAGTGCAGTGATTCCCAAATGCTGCTGCACATAAGAACCACCTATAGAGATTTTTAAAATACAGATAGCCAAGTATTACTTCATAGCAATTAAATCAGAATATCTGAGGATGGGAGCCAGGATTCAGCATTTTGAAAGATCTCCATGTGATTCCAATGTGCAGCAAAGTTTGGGAACTATTGCCGTGGTATATGGCAATGTTCTTAATGCCAGGCTGAGGTACGTGAACAATTAAATCAACAGCATATAACTGTTTTTCACCTTACAAAATACTTCCACCCATAAAACACACAAAATCACAAGGAGCCCAGAAATCAGTGGCCTAAGTGATGACTCATAACAATCTACCTGGGTATAGAGGTAAAGCCTGAACTCAACTTTTAAGATGGAAATAATATCTAGGTCAACTCCAGTTACTAATTTTCTCAGTAATCTTTTTCCTAAATTAGACAGAGTTAGCCAGGAAATATGGTACCATAAAGAAGTTTCATGTATAATGATAATCGTCCTATGATCAGTGGCAATTAAATATTAGCACTATAGTTCAGTTTAGTCACTGGTGAAACATCTACTAGTCCTACCATTGAGAGTAGCTGAAAAAAGTTAATTAAAATTGCTTATAAGCTGGAAGCAAAGCTTTTAAACTATTCATCCATTTAACGGTTGTAGCAGACAGGCTTTAAAGTGGTCCCCATGACCCCACCTTCCTGGCATTCACTCCTTTGTGTAAACTCTCACAAAGTATGGTTGGCACTTATAACTTGCTTCTAACCAACAGAACATGGCAAAAGTGATGGGATATCACTCATAGGATTATGTTATATTATGTAAGATGACCTCTTGTTAGCATCCTTGAGATATGGAACAAATATTTCATTACTATATAAAATCAGAGAATGACAAAAGAGCTGTAATATTCTATCACTTTAAAGACTGAATTTCAGTATTAAGGTATTCTCTGTTAATGGCTAACATAGTTCAGCCTTCTGGGTGATTTCTGGATAAGGTCCTTCTTTTCCTTTTGAATCTGAACAGATTTGGAGGCTAAGGGATGCAAGGTATCTTTCTGGGCTAATGAAAAGTTCTGAAATGTTGTAATGATGCACAAACTCTAAATTTACTATAAGTCACTGAAATGGACTTAATGGGTGAGTTGTGTGGTATATGAATTATATTGTAAAAAAGTTATTTAAAAACAAAACTCAACAGTTACCACCCAGAATTCCATGTTTATCATTTAGTCAGGAAACAGTTGTGAAAAGCACAGAAAAATGTATCACTATTATGATATCACCAAGTCATATTCATTCAGTCTTTGTTATATTGAGCTGGCAATCGTTCAGTAAAAATGAATCAATTTCAGTTATTGTTTAAATAATTAGCCCAACCTAGACAGCTTCTAAAAACTGGATTGTACATAGCGACAGCACTATGCCAACTAGATCTGGGAGCCGGACCTGAACCTTTAGCATTGAACTCTAGCACTCAATCTCTGAGGCAACAGTTTCTATATTGAGGAAAATTTGCTAAACAAGATTTAAGTTTTACTTCTACTAGACAGTATCAGAAGTTCTGTCATTTTATTATGAACCTCTTACTTGAAAATTAGTTCAACTTGACTAATATAACAGTTATTCCCAATGCCCTTGCCCTGTAAGTCCAGCCTAGGAACTTACACTGTACTCTTATATTCCTTACAAAATAAATGTTAAGTGCTCTATAATATAGGCAATACTAAACCAAGATATTCCATCATTCTCTTTTTTGGGTCTACCCAAGAAACAAGCAAGGGATTGAGGTTTCAACATAAAAACCCAAGTCCTCAGACAGGAAAACAATCCTGTCGACATAACTAACCACCTACATAGAAAAGTCCCATTAGTACTATTCTCCATTAATAGGATCCATTAGTAGAAAAAGGATTCCATTCCAAAAAATTTTAAAACTGACGAGTCTTTTTGTTTAACCAGCAATTCAATTTAAGCATCATTTGTAATATCTAATATCTAATATCTAATTATAGCTTTAGATTTCAAGGTCTTCAAGATGAAGTTTAAGTTTTAGTAGTTTTTATTGTAATAGGATTTGTAATTAAACTTTCACATGATACAGCTCAAAAATCAACTACAAACTTACATTTCTTAATCCCTACAGATCACAAATCTGAACTGAATAATATATCTTTTTAAATTTTTATTATTGTTTATTAGAGAATTTGTGGGTTTACAAAACAATCATGCATAAAATACAGGATTTCCATATACCACCCTATTATAAACAACTTACTTTGATGTGGAACATTTGCTACAACTGATAACATACGTTCATAATTGTTCTATTAACTAGAAACCATGGTTTAACTCAGGTTTCAATGTTTGTGTAGTGTAGTTTCATAGTTTTTTTCCTTAATTTTTATTCAATAGTATTTCTCTTGACGGCAGTATTTCAAGTATGATGCATTTGTGGAAAGATACTAACATCAGAATAGCTGTCCAGTATGGGCTGATGTTACTTGCCCTCAAAATAGGTAAACAGAATTTCAGTGGCAATAATAAACTTTGGTGAAATCTACAGATAATACAAAGGATTAAAATTTGAAAAAAAAAATCAATCAGACTTACATTCATGGACATATTGCATCTAACCTTCAAATCTGCTGATTAATATAGACAGGGTTTATACTGTGTGTGGTATCTTCAAGTTCCTCTTTAAAAGATTATCTTCCCTAGCTTTATAAAAGGATGCTATAAGAAGGAATGGAGAATATCAAAGATTTTAAGGCTTACCCCTTCCAACTGTTTAGAGGGAATACTTTCTCCCCATGCCTCATCATTATATGGATGGATCTGATATCTCACCTGAGCCCTCAGAAACTGGACACACTGAGCTCATTTCCTCTTTTAAAGCCAGACTGCCTAGAAAAAGGGTTCATTCTGGCTGTCCATCTCTTATGACTTATTAGTGGATGCCACTGACTGGGCAGGTAAGGGAATAACTCAAAGGCAAGGAGTGTTAGCAACTCTTCTGGCCTCAAACGAAGACCTAAGTTTCCAATCAATTCATCACAAAAAGACAAACTCTCTAACCTTCATCTATCTGGCTACTGTATCTCTCTCAATCAGTTCCATATACAAATAGAAAAGCAGCAACTTTTTTTTTAAACCTGGAATCTTCCAAATAATCAACACCAAAAATTTTCCAAAACATCAGATAATAACGAAACTAAACGTGTTTATGCAAGTCCTAGAGTTCAAAGACAAAATCATTTTATTGTGACCCAAGTTCTTCCAGGCCTCAATAGTTTCAGAGGTATGTAATAGACCCTATACATAACCTGGAACAAATTTCCTTTAGTATTCTCATAGAAGGACAGAGACAAATTATTTTTGGTAAAGTAAAGTTACAATAGCAGTTTCAAAGCATTACTCTATTCCACTTCTAGAAAAAGTTCATCAAAAAAGTCTCCAGGGCAACAAAGGATCATATGTAGTCTGCTAATCATTATTTCTGTCCTAAATTACAATGAGGACACTGATGAAAGAAATAAGCTTGCTAATGAACTGTAGAGAAACACTCATTGAGAATATTGGGGAAAAGTAGAAATCAATAGGGGTATAAAGTTGCCTTTACTTACTGAACAATAAATATTTCTCTGTAGTTATCTGCCTAAAGGGAAAAAAGTTTCCACTGACTTCTTAGGATATTACTTTCTTGAAAACAAAGGTGCTTTATAAGAAATAATTCTTAAATGTCCTAAATAATTCCTAAAAATCTTTCCTTTCATAACTTTATGCATAATTTTATTCAGATCACCCTTAGCTGCCTATAGGGAAGATTGTATAGGATTCCTACTTATAGCTGAGAAACTCAGTAACAGAGAAACTCAACAAGAGTTACTGTGGAAGCAACCACTAGTTGCTGCCCAATATTTAGTCTCTTCATCTTTCTTAATAGAATCCAAATTTATTTAGGAGAATAATAAATTATAGAAAAAGCTACATGCCCATCCTTCACTGCAGTTAGACATGGCCATATAAATGTAATATAAAAGAAGCTGCATCAGAGCCCCTCCCTGATCAAGGTGGTAGAATGACATGCTTCAGGGCTCATATCAAAGAAGCTTTCAACCAACAAAAACTGGCAAAAACATCTTTGTAAAAGCTCCAGAAAGCTGTCAAAGGCCTGCAACAATAGGACAAGCACTGTAACAAGAAAAAGGTCACTTAAAAGCAATGGGATCTTTTGCAGGCCTTGCTGGCTCCTCTATTCTTTTACTGGCTCTGAACACATGCGGCCTGCATTCCCAGGGCATACACCTGGATCAATTTCATAGCGAACAGAGTAACCCTCGTGAACATGCTGGGAATATGCATGGTCCAATTGCTTGGTGATGGCCTGAATTTGCCCCTGCATGTAGAAGGCGGCTCCTACAGAACGCTATGGGAGGGCAGTCAAGTCATGCTGCCTGGAGCAAGGGATTGTTGGCTATAGAACATACAGTGTAGTGCCCTGGGCCTGGAGGAGACTGTTTGCTAAGGAAGAGATGACATTTGATTCTCTGTAACCAGAGGAATTCCTAGGGCCAGATGCACATGACCAAGACAAGAGGAATGCACAGAAAGGATCAGGGATGCCCCTAAGAGTTAGCCTGGAGCTGTTCTTCAAATTCACTATTTCTTTTTGAACATCTTCTTCTACCTGTTGTTAATGAATGGCATTACAAGGAAAGCTCTGTTATAACACTAGCTGGATACAAGATTAAGGAATTCAGAGTCTAAATTCCAGGAATAATACATTAAAATATCAGAATGTCCAGGTTTCACCAAAAGGTTACAAAACATAGAAAAAAAAGAGGAAATGATGACCCAGGCAAAGGAGAAAATAAAAGCATTAGAAACCATCAGTGAGGGAGACTAGACCAGGGACATTACAGAAAAAGGTATTTTAAAAATAGTCCTAAAAAAAAATTATAGTCCTACATCCAGGGGTGAAAGGTCTCCCTGGCAACATTGGATAACTCCAAGGAATGAGTCTGGCCCTGGCATGGTGGGATCAACAATACAATCCCTGATCAAAAGAGGGAAAACAAGTGTAACAAATAAGGTATCAGTGACTGAGAGTTCAAATAGAGTAAAGAGGCTACACTGGAGTTCACTCTTAAACATGCTTCAGTTAGACACTGCTACCTATCATAACTTGCCGAACCCCAACCAAAACCATTCCTGCCAGTCCTAAAGAATTGTGTGGGATTCTGCAAAGGGATTGGGGTTGGTGTTGGAGTTATGCAGAGAGGGGTGGGTTTAGCAAATGAGTGTGAGTGCTGAATCATTATACTGATACTTCTTTTAGCCTCTAGTACCTTAGAGCAGCTAGAAGTAAAAACCTAGGACTGTGGAATTGTGGCCCATGAACTCTGGAATCTGTTCCACAAGTAACTGTTGCAATATACTTTGAAATGTACAGCTTTTAAGTATATATGTTATTTAAAGAAAAGAAGGAGTATAACAGAGGAGATAGGAATTAACAAATGAGTATAACTGCTGAATCATTATATTGTTACCTGTTGGTCTCCAGTGTCTTGGAGCAGATAGAAGAAAAAACGAAAAATCATGGAACTATAATGCACACCAAACATTAAAATCTATTCTATAAATACTTGTTAAAATGTACCTGGAAACCTAGTGCTTTTTTGTGTATGTTACATTCCATAATTAAAAAAAAAAAAAAGCTTAAAAAAAAGTTGTTCTACATCTAGGGGTGAAAGGTCTCCCTGGCAACATAGGGATTGACAATGCCATTGATAATTCCCAAGGGTGAGTTTGACCCTGGCACCATGGGATTGACAATGCCATCCTGACCGAAAGGGGGGAAGGAAGCGTAATAAATAAGGTATCAGTGGCTGAGAAAGTTCATATAGAGTCGAGAGGCTATTCTGGAGGCTACTCTTATGCACACTTCAGTTAGATACTGCTACCTATCTTAGCCTGTCAAACCCCAACCAAAACGCTTCCTGCCACCCCTAAAGAAAACGTAGGGTGTTATATAAGATTCTATAAAGGTTACATGCACTAGGACTACTTTCCAGAAGCCTACAACTTCTAAATGGGTCCCTAGACCAGATAAATACTGAAATGCAGAGGGGCCAGCCTCTCCAGAACATCAGCTTGTACCATCCCCCATCTCATATTATTGACAGCCCCTTCCAACATGAAAAAGTTAGAGTGGGCATAGCCCAAATACCCCTAATTAGTAGGAGAAAGAGCAAAGGAGATGACAGAGTTATACAGAGAAGGTCAGGTTTAACAAATGAGTATGAGGCTGAATCATTATATTGATATTTGTTTTAGATTCCAGTGTCTTAGAGCAGCTAGTAGCAAAACCTAAAATTATGGAATTGTAACCCATACCAAACTGAAATCTGTTCTATAAATAATTGTTGCAGCGTGCTTTGAAATTTATTGTATGGTATATATTATTTTTCACAAAAAAGGAAAAAAAAGTCAGTTGTGATGATAAATGAACAGTTATACGATACTGTGAACCACTAAGTATACACTTTGGATGATCACATAGTATGTAAATATATAATATATATTATTAAAATTTTTAAAAAAGTCTTAAATATGCTCAAAGAAAAACTAAAAGAAACATGAACAAAAAACTAAAGACAATCAGAAAAACAACAGATGAACACAAAGAGAATATCAAGAAAGAAGAAAATCATGAAAAGGAGCCAAACAGAACAGATGACCAATGCAACAGAAATTTACAATTCCTTAGCGGAGTTCCAAACTGATTAGAGCTGTCAGGAGAAAGAATAAATGAACTTGAAAATAAGACAACTGAAAATATTCACTCTGAGGAGCAGAAAGAGGAAAGAACGAAGAAAAGTGAACAGAGACTGAGGAACTTGTAGGAAAACATCAAATGTACCATATAATGCAATGTAGGAGTCCCAGAAGGAGAAAAGAGAGAAGCGCAGAGAGAATATTCCAAGAAATAATAGCTGAAAACTTCCAGAATTTAATGAAAGACATGAATATATATATATATATACATCCAAGATACTCAGCAAACTGCAAATAAGATAAACCCAGATTGCACCATGTTATCATCAAATTGTCAAATGACAAAGACAAAATTCTGAAAGCCATAAGAGAGCAATGCAATGTGTCACATACAAGGGAGCCTCGACAGATAATGCTGACATCTCATAAAAAACCATGGAGGCCTGAAGGCAGTGGGAAGGCATATTTAAAGTGCTGAAAGCAAAAAACTGCAAACCAAGCATCCATATCCAGCAAAAGTGTCTTTCAAAAATGAGGCAAGAGTTAAGACATTCCCAGATAAACAAAAGCTGAGGGAAATTGTCACCACTAGACTGGCCCTACAAGAGGTGCTAAAGTAAGTTCTGAAGATTAAAAGGAAAGGACCAGGGGTACACACGTGGTTCAGTGATAGAATGTTCGCTTTTCATGTGGGAGACCTGCGTTCAATTCCTGGACCATGCACCCCCAAAAAAAGAAAGGACATTAGACAATTAACTGACTGAAGCCACATGAAGAAATAAAGGTCTCTGGTAAAAATAAAGACATGGGTAAATATAAATACCAATACTGTTGCATTTTTGGTTTATAACTCTACTTTTTACTTCCTACAGGATCTAAAAAGCAAATGCGTAAGTGTAATGATGAATTAATGGTTTGGGGCTCAGAATGCATACACATGCAATTTGTGACAAGAACTACATGAAAGTTGGGGGATGGAGGGATGTAAGAACATAGTTTATACATGCTATTGAAGTTAAATTGGTATCAAAGTAAACAAAGCTGTCATAGATTCAGGATTTTAAATTTAAGCCCCAGGTAAACCATAAAGAAAATATCAGAGAATATGTAAACTCTTAAAGACAAAAGGTAAAGTACAGGTACCAAGGGTGGGGCCAGGGGCAGTGGGGAGTTAAAGCAAAATGAACGTAGAATTTGTTTGGAGCGAAGGGAAAGTAACGAATGGTGACAAGCGTACTTCAACACTGTGAAGGTGACTAACACCGCTGAGTGGTATGCTTGGGAAGGGTTGGAATGGGAAGATTTATGTTGTATATATGTTTCCACATTAAAAAAAAAAAAGAAAAAGAGAAACTAACAGGTTAATGACAACTAAATGCAATATCTGATCCTGGATGGGATCTAAGAAAGGAGGAGAAAAGGCTCAAAGGGACATTACTGGGACATAAGGGAAAAATGGAATGTAGAATGTAAACTTTATGTCAATGTTAAATTTCTTGAACTTGACAATGCACTAGGTGGTTACATAATCCACTCTGTGACCTGTACTAGCCTTTATTTACCCAGTTTGCTGTTTACTTTCCTACTGCATTTATGAACTGACCTGTAAAGCATTCAGTAATCTGCAAGCTTTCAAAGCAATCATTCCCTTACGTTCTCTTCTTCTGCTGTCATGTAGCATCATTTCTGCTCACCACTGCATGTAATATGGATTTCAATTTGCCATTGCATTTTTTAGTGTCCTAGAAATGTTTCTTTTTCTCATTTACTTCCCTTTTCAATAATCCTGCTGCCCACTCTTCTGATCCTCCTTTACAAATGCCATAATTTCTTCCACTGTATTAAGAATGCCAATCATTTTTGTAAAAACTATTTTGAATCCTGGAAACATCTTATTCAGAGAAATGCTCTTTCTCAAAGTTATCAAGATACTGTTCCCTGGTTCCATAACTCCTGTTCCCATCTTACACTCGGTGCCAGTGTGGGACTTCCGTTTCCACCCATTGGGCGTAACAAAAACAGACTCACTCCCCCCTCACAATGGAAACTAAAAAAAAAAAAAAAGATAAATTATATGAAACAATGGTGTTGAAGATATTGTACATCAGGCAACAAAGAGTGAGTGATCCCTGAGATAGAAAACATATAAGGTGAACCCTACAATTGCCCCAGCTTACTGCCTGGAAAGAGTTCACAGGCTGCAAGGCAGATCCTGGCAGTATCCCTATGTTAAAGAGATGGATTAGGGAATCTGGGAATAACAAGGCAGCTAGAGTTCCCAAGGCAGAGTGCTATAGTAGAGAGTACTGCATAGAGAAATCCGCAGACGTGCCTCCTTAATCAGTGCATGCTTGTGAGGATTCTAACCTAATCCCAAGAGAAGAACTACTCAAAAGGATTAGATGGAATAAAACCCAGGCTCACATAAGGCTGGTTCCTATTATCACCCAGTAGGGTGGAAAACTTCATAATTCATGGGGAATCTGAGAGAATACTCAGAAGAATTTTGCCTTTCTAATAAGATAAAATTAGCTTTAAACGAAGCTGTTCTGGTCCAACTTCCCAAAGCTAAAAGGCAAGTCCAAAAAGGATTAAATAAACCAACTTTCAAGTAACTTAAGTAAAGATTTTTTTTAACATTTTTTTATTGTGAAATACAATATATACACAAAAAGCAATACATTTCCAAGCACATTTTAACAAATAGTTATAGAACAGATTTTAATGTTTGGTATGGGTTACAGATCCACAATTTTTCGTTTTTTCTTCTACCTGCTCCAAGACACTGGAGACAAACAGAAATATCAATATAATGATTTAGCAGTCATACTTATTTGCTAATTCCTATCTTCTCCATTATATTCCTCCTTCTCTTTAAATAACATATATACATAAAAGCAATACATTTCAAAGAACAGATTTTAGAGTTTGGTATGGGTTACAATTCCGTAATTTTAGGTTTTTATTTCTAGTTGCTCTAACATACAGAGGCTAAAAGAAATATCAGTATAATGATTCAACACTTACACTCATTTGTTAAACTCGACCTTTTCTATATAACTCCACCATTTCCTTTGATCTTTCTTCCACTCTTTAGGGGTATTTGGGCTATGCCCATTCCAAATTTTTCATGTTGGAAGGGGCTTCAGTAATATAGGATAGGGGGATAGAACTAGTTGACGTTCTGGAAGGGCTGGCCCCTCTGCATTACAGGACTTATTTGGTCCAAGGACCCATATAGAGGTTGCAGGTTTTGGAAAGTTACCCTAGTGAATGGAACCTTTGTAGAATCTCATATAACACCCTAAGTTTTCTTTAGGGTTGGCAGGAATGGTTCTGGTTAGGTTGGCAAGTTATGATAGGTAGCAATGTCTAACTGAAGCATACGTTAAGAGTGACCTCCAGGGTAGCCTCTCGACTCTATCTGAACTCTCTCAGCCACTGATACCTTATTTGTTAAACTTCTTTTCCCTCTTTTGGTCAAGATGGCATTGCTGATCTCACGGTGCCAGGACCAGGCTCATCTATGGGGGTCCTCTCCCATGCCACCAGGAAGACTTTCATCCCTAGATATCATGTCCCACATAGGGGAAAGGGCAATGGTTTGATTTGCAGAGTTGGGGTTAGAGAGGGGTCACATCTGAGCAACAAAAGAGGTCCTCCAGAGGTGACTCTTAAGCATACCTATAGGTAGGCTAAGCTTCTCTGCTACATACATAAGCTTCACAAAAGCAAGCCTCAAGATAAAGGGCTTGGTGTACTGATTTGAGTGTCCCTAATGTTTGGCACAATATCCAGGGTGACCCCAGTAGTAAGATTTAATAGTTCCATAGTTTTTCTCCCATCCTTCAAGCAACTTTGTCAATACTTTTTGATTATCTGCTTAATATACTCTGGGATGTATTCAGGCATTACATTAAACTATACAGGATTAAACGCTGTCATTCTTATTCTGGGCTTCGTGTTTAACCAAAGATATTTACAAGAATACAAAAACACCCAACAACCAACTACATCTGCATGCAATCCAAAATTACCCAGCATGCACAGAACAAGGAAAATAAAATTCATATGTGAAAAATCTATTAACTAAAAATGACCCAGATATGACAGAGATGCAAGAACTAGGAGACAAGGGCATAAAACAGCATTTACAACTGTAACCTATATGTTCAAGAAACGAAAGGAAATATGGAATAAGCTAAATGGAAACAAGAAAGATAAAACAAAAAAGAACAAATTCAATGTCTAGACATAAAAACTACAAGTGGGGGGGGGGATAACTGGAGTTGATGGATACATTGATTACCTTGACGGGTGACAATTTCACATATGTCAAAACTTATCATCAAAGTGTATACTTTCTTGTGTGCAGTTTATTTGCATGTCACTTAGACCTAAGTAAAATTTTTAAGAGGGAGAGTAAAAAGGAGAGAGAGAGAACAACGTCATTGTCCTTGGGCCCCACTTACCTCTTTGACAGGAATTTGCCTATCATATGCCTCTAGTTCACAAGCAGATTTGAGATGTACAGCACTCAGGATATTATCAATCAGAACACTCACCACTCTAATGGTTAATTCTCCTAACCCCCACTTCCATGTCCTCTAATACTGTACTCTGAACTGACAGGAGAAAATATGCAAACAGTTTTTAATCTGTACTGCTACCAGGATCTTGATCTACTCCCTTCTTCAGCACATTACTTCTAATGACCACACTTTCCAGATACTAGGCATAAACAAGCATTTTTCCTCTCTTCCCAAAGTTATTTTGTTCTAGATGCACAACTGGATGAAGTGAGGGGTGAAGGGGCAGGAAAGGGAAGGAAGATATTCCAGGCTTCAAAGCCAGTGGTTCAGAGGTGGACACCTTTCCTCTGGGTAAATTATTGTTTATTCTGGCTGCTTTATTACTAGTAGAGATCTAAATAGTTTCGCATTAACTTGTCTTCATTTTTTGTTGTTGTATATTTTCATCTTTGGTTCTCAGTAAGTACTTTAGCAGGATGCGCTACTCATACTACCCTCTGCATTACAAATCTGCACTCGCCTTTACAAAGTCAGAACTTGACTTCCTGAAGCAAATGAAAATCAACAGTTTTAACCACTTTTCATTTAGAACCTATAGCTAATTTTAATACTATTACTATGTGAACTCTCTTTTAAACATATAACTATGAAGCATTTTCAAGCTTAATTTTATTATTTAAATTTTATCAAATTATCAAAATTCAAATCAATGAGAAAAAGGATTTTAGAGAAATATATTTATTTACAGCCACTTTCATGAAAACATGTATTCTTTAAAATACACATTCTTGAAATCTACAATATTTCTGAACTCCTTTGGCTACTTAAACTGCAAACAACCAGTTTAACCCTACCCATGACTTAAACCTTATCATGCTCTCCTTCCTTATTTGTACTCTAAATACTAATGAGAAAATTAAAAAGTAAAATCTAATAATAGTTAGAGTCAAGGGAATTTGAACCTTTCTTTGAAGCTATTTAGGCTTAAATATACAATGAGGCAACATGGGTGCATAACTGTATCCTATGTGCGTAATATTTTATTAAGGAAAGGAAAAAAAAACTTTCATTCCCACAGCTTCCTAATGCCTCAATTTGGTATTATGGATACATATAATCACAGACTAACAGAATTTATTTTAAAAGGAAACAGACTTTAGCCTTGCCCTTCGAGGAAACCCTCCCTGGAAATCCTGGATTAAGTTTACTGTTCCTTCTTTGAGCCCATGTATGTTGAAATGAAGATACACCCAGTCCACAGAATATTCCTAATTTATAGTCCCAGGAGCATTTTCAAAAAAGTATACTAGGCTAGTACGGAGTTACTTATTCTTAGTGAACCGTAATTTGGATAAAAAAGGTCTAGGCTGTTCTTTTCTTAATGTTAACAAGCCATTTAAAAACAGAGATTCTGTAATGTTCTGGGAGATCAACATTAAATGGTACTATTCTAAAACTCTTAAAATCCAGCTGCCTCTCCTCCCCCCAAGACTCCCAGCCCCCAAAATACACACACATGCAATTATCTTCCTAGCTGTTAGTGCTACCTTTTTGCCTAATTTCTTCAAGATCTTCAATTCAGTCAAAATCCCAGAATGTAATTCATGAGGACTTAGTGACCAAAATTCATTCTAAGACTCTAGTGACTATTACTGCCTCTTCATCTAAAATGCAATTTCCTTTAATAATATTATTTCTGAGCCTTCCTTGGGAAATGGCACTTCTCACTGGAAAAAGATCTAAAATGGGAACCTATCTTGTTTCATTAACATTCTACTATCTCTGTTCTACCATGTCACATAGTGGATATAGCCCTTCTATGCTGCTTTCTTATACTATATACAATAAGATCATTACAATTTTTAACATTTCGGAAACACCTGAGCCCTATATCTCTGATGCTCCTTCTAGAGGTTTGTACTATGGTCCAAAACTTATACTGTTGTATTTCATATTTTATATATTTTCTTCTGAACTCTACTCCTCAATGCCTAGGCCAGGGTGTCAGATGAATTCTAACATATTTTAAAAAGAAGTAGGTTACACAACCAAATCGATCCCTATGTGGTGAGGCTCAGGGGACATAAAGGGCTCCTATAAGCATCAGTCAATGTCTAAATGATGTAACAAGTCTTTCTTTTTTTTTAAAATTAATACCATTTAAAAAAAAATGAATACCAAATAACTCTTCCCCTTGCTTCTAATTTCTAGGATAAATTAAAAGCAACTAAATTTCCAGGCTTTAAGAACACCTCCTCAGTGTCTAAGGCTGTAACTCTAGTGCTCTCCCTAGTTCTTTTGCCCAAAGGGCTAAATGCAGGCAGTTCACTGAAAATTTTTAACTGTTATGTAAATGCTTCAGCTCAAGACAGCATTCTGAGCACTCTGGTTTACCTGTTGAACAAATTTCTAAATGACAGATGGCAAAGAGAGCTGAAGTAAGGTTGCAGAAGAGAGTCAACAGGTGTGGAGACATGAAACAGAATTAACTGAAGGTACACCTACGGAATAGATGTCCCCATCAACCAGCTTCCCCACCTCAGTATGGAAACGCTGGTACTGTTTATGGCAGCAGGATTTTCTCTAACAGTAGTGTCCCAACTGACAGAGGAAATGGAGAGATTCCAATGTGGATGCCAGAGCTGCAGAGGAAACCCTCCTCATTCAGTAATTCGAGACCCTAG
The DNA here is from genome assembly GCA_004026745.1 of Myrmecophaga tridactyla. Classification (NCBI taxonomy): domain Eukaryota; kingdom Metazoa; phylum Chordata; class Mammalia; order Pilosa; family Myrmecophagidae; genus Myrmecophaga; species Myrmecophaga tridactyla. Next base: position 25,507 of record PVIY010010431.1, read on the forward strand.
CCTAATGCCTATATCTTCTCCTATGTACCTTAAAGTGAAACCCCGATGTAGACTTTATGGAAATAATCATCAGAATTAAACAGAAATGGTTAAAAGTGTTTGTCTCAAAGGAATGGGATTAGGGAGAAGCAGGAAACTTTTGCTTTTTATAACAGCCCTTCTCTCTATTTGATTTTTTATCAGATGTATTACTTTCAAAACATTTAAGAAACTACCCAAATATGCCAAATGAGATTCCCAGGAAATATAAGGATCGATGATATCTGCTCTAATTTCCATGGCTTGCAAATATGCCCATATGCGAAAGCAACACATAGCTTCTCTCCTGCCTACCCTGACAGTTTGTATACTCTTAGAGCCTTATCACCGATTCTCACCTAAAAGTTCTCCAACAGGAGTCAAGTCTCAATCGCACAGTTATATACACTGGTGTGTACATTCTACATTGTATTTCTACTACCCCTGCATTAAATCTACTACTTTGAATCATAAATATCTTCCCACTGCCATAGTCTAGACACAAGTCACATCTCCCAAAACTCCTATTTTTATCACAATTATCTTTCATTAAAATTTCAAATTCACTTTGTTGTCTGTTTCCTGTGAATTTTTAGTGCTTTTTCTACTGTGAATATTTTAGTACAACCTCTACTCTGCTATTTATGTTTGTATCACAGAGGTTGTCTTCTGCGGTCTCAACTAGGCCTGTTTCACCCTGTCACCAAAAAATGAGCTTAACGTCCTCCTCATCAGGTCAACTAGAGTCCAGCAGAGTACACTCTTCATAGGTTTCAAGAGGATATTTGTCAAGAGTTGGCTATTCTTAACATAGAATATAGTCTAAGAAACCAAAACCAATTCTTCAATAACACCTGTAGTGAGTTGAATTGTGGTTCCCAAGAAAAGATATGTCCACCTGGAACCTCAGAACGTGACCTTATTCGGAATAATGGCCCTTGCAGATATAATTAAGGTAAGGATCTCAAGAAGATGCCGAGCTAGGTATTAGACATCTTGAATGTCTCATGATGTTTTACTCCTAAATCCAATGACAAGTGACCTCACAAGAGACTGAAAAGGAGAACACTAACACAAGAGAAAAGGTCATGTTAAGATGGAGGCAGAACTTGGAATAATGCAACCACAAGCAAAGGCCTCCAGAAGGTGAAGAAGAAAGAATTCTCCTCTAGAGCCTTCAGAGGCAGCATGGCCATGACAACACTTTAATTTCAGACTTCTGGCCTCGAGAACTGACAGAATGACTTTGCTATTTTAAGCCACCAAGCTTGTGTTAATCTGTCACAGCAGCCCTAGTAGTCTAATAGGCCATCCAAACTAGGAGCCATCAAATTTTTAGAAAAGGGCCAGATATTTTAAGCTTTGCAGGCCATACAGTCTCTGTGGCAATTACCCAATTCTGCCATCACAGAATGAAAGCAACCTTAGATAATATGCAACTGAATTGGTGTAGTTATATTCCAGCAAAAGTTATTTACAAAAACAAGTGATGAGTCAGATTTGACCATGGACTATAGTTCACAGACAATATGATTTAAATAATACCCATTCATCACAATGATACCTACCATTTAAATGATCTAAATGACATCTATTTGCTTTTCATAACTTTTTCTCTTTCAAATCTACAATTATCCTCCCAAAGATAAGAAATCCCATTTATCTACCCATGTGTTACAGCTTTATTTCCAGAATTTAATTCTAAAATACATTTCAGACTTTTCCCTTAAAATACTCTACAAATCAACAGGGAGTGGGATTCAGGTCTGATAATTCCCCTGATTCTTTCATCCATTAAGTACACTAAGAAGGCAGCACTTCGTTATTTAACTGCTTGGGTAGCTCTCATATCTATGTATCTTTCAGCAAGTAATAACTTAAAGTCATTTTTTCTTCCTGAACATGGGAACTTGATTCCTTAAACTTGTTAATGCCAACAAATTTTCTTTTGATTAAATAAATACTTCCTGGTGCCAAGAATTGTCATCCATAAGAACCTTCTATTTTCTGATTCATTTGAAGTATTTTTCCTCTGATTTCATTATCACATTCTTCTACCTCACTTATCTTGATTTCCTCCCATTGCTATCAAACACATCTTCCTTCCCAGATTTTCTTCCTTCTTTTTCCCTGAACACTCTTGCTTTTATCAAGAAAGCATATACTAAAATGTCTCATGATGTTTTTACTCCCTCATCAGCATCTACCTATCTGGCTGTCTCTCTATGATATAACTCATAATCCTCCTTAAACAGGTAAATAAACATAACACATACCCTGAACGCCACTGCAACTGTTCTTCTGAATCCACACTGTTAGGATCTCTAGATGAATGCTGCTTTATGCATCTTTCTGCAATGCAGCTCTGTTAATTCCGGAAATTTCCACAGTAAACTCAGTCTGTCAGTTGCCATGGAAACTACCTGCTTCCTGGCATTACTAACAAAATGAGTATCTTTGCTTAGCTCTAAAATAAGGCAGAAGGAAAAACCAAAAAAAGAAAGATGTCCACAAGAAATGTTCAAACACCTCAATTATAAATCTTCAAATTATGATATTATTTACTGAAGAGAAGGTATTTTAAAAAATCTGTAATATTTTGAAGAAGTACTGATTTCTGAAGTAGAAAGCAGTGTCATGACCAGGAAAGGAAGACTATAAAAGTGGACAAGACAAACATTCATGTTTGCATCTTGCTGCTGCTGATAAAGTGTCAGCTATACACAAACCTTAACACACAATAGTTTTTCCTAGGCTGTGATTCTTATAGAAAAGGTTAGGAAGCTGCCCTAAACAACAGGTGTTTCCTTGAGATCCTTTTTCCCTATGGGCCCCAATCTTCAGTGGCTAAAATCTTTTCCCCTTAAACATATGAAAATTCACAGTAGTTAAAAGTCTACCTTAGGGCATGCCACCATGGCTCATCAGCAGGCAGAGTATTCATCTGCCATGCCAGAGACATGGGTTCACTTCCCGTTGCCTGACCTCGCAAAAAAAAAAAAAAGTCTACTTTAGAGGGGTAAGGAAGACAATGTCTATATTTTAGAACCACACATACTCCAAATTTGAGACCAAGGAAGAAAAGTTTATTTAGTCTGGAACTGAAACTTTCTATAGCATATAATTTATCTGTATAGCTCATTTGAACAACTGAAATACAGGAAGCCCAGAATAAGAAAGGGGTCCTTTAATCCTGTGTAGCCTAATATAATGCCAGGGTAAATCCTAGAGTATATTAAGCAGATAATCAAAAAGTATTGGCAAAGTCCCCTGAGGAATGGGAGAAAAAATATGCAGCTATTAAGCTTTACCATCAGGAAATTCCCTGAAACTGTGTCAAACTTTAGGGACACCCAAAATCAATAGGCCATGCCCTTGTTCTTGAGGCTTACTCTTATGAAGCTTATTTAAGTAGCGGAGAAGCTTAGACTACCTATAGGTATGCTTAAGAGTTACTTCCGGAGGACCTCTTTTTTGGCTCAGATGTAGCCTCACTCTCTCTAAGCCCCACTGTGCAAGTGAAATCACTGCCCTCGCCCTACGTGGGACATGACATCCAGGGGTGAAAGTCACCCTGACGACGTGGGAAATGACTCCCAGGGATGAATCCAGACCTGGCACTATGGGATCAACAATTACATCCTGACCAAAAGGGGGAAAAGAAGTGTAACTGATAAAATATCAGTAGCTGAGAGAGTTCAAATAGAGTCGAGAGGCTACTCTGGAGGTTGTTCTTACTCAAGCTTCAGTTAGACATTGCTACCTATCATAACTGCCAATCCCCAATCAGGACCATTCCAGCCAATCCTAAAGAACACCTACAGCAATATATAAGATTCCACAAAGGTTCCATGCACTAGTGTAACTTTCTAGAAACCTACAACCTCCAGATGGATCCCTGGACCTGATCAGTCCTGAAACCTAGAGGGCCCAGACTTTCCATAACATCAGATAGTTCCATCTCCCTACCCCATATTACTGACACGCCCTTCCAACATGAAAAAGTTAGAATGGCCATAGCCCAAACACCCCTAAAGAGAGGGACAGAAAGATCAAAGATGATGGTGGAGTTATACAGAGAAGATAGGATTTAACAAATAAATATGAATGCTGAATCATTAAATTTATATCTTAGTCTCTAAGTATCTTAGAGCAGCTAGAAGTAAAAACCTAAAATTGTGAAACTGTAACCCATGCCAAACTCTGAAATATGTTCTACAACTAACTGTGGTGCTGTGCTTTGACATTTATTGCTTTTTTTGTAAATATATTATTTCTCACAAAAAAAGAAAGAAAAAAAGTCCATTGTGGTGATTTTTAAAAAAAGTCTACCTAAGGAGTCTTCTCCAACAAATAAGCCTTACTTGTACTCTCAGAATATTAGACATAGCTGACCACAATTACCTCCCCAACAGGCTCTTTGAATAAATGCTTGATTTCTTTTCTCAACTTAACATACCTAAAACTGAACTCTTGCTCTTTTTTTCCCCCTCATCCACAGATGCTCCATCCCTGTGTTCTCCATCTCCACTAATGGCAACTAAACCCATCCATTCAAGCCTGAAATCTCAGAGTCAGTCTGAACATCTTCTCCTTCCCCACCCACATTCACATTATTACTAATATTTTTTTTATTCCATCTCCAAGCTCTTTGGGATCTGTTCATTTCCTTCTATGACCACTGCCATCAGTCTAACATCATTATCAACCAATTTGTTTCAGCTATACTACCACAGGTCTCTCAATTCCATTCTTCCTTTTCTCCGATACATACTCCACACAGCAGCCAGAATAATCCTGTTAGAATATAAATCATATCACTCACCTGTTTAAAACCCTTCTATGGCTTCCCACAGCACTTGGATGGCATCCTCTTAACCTATAAGGCCCTATGCAAACTGGCCAATGGCTGCCTCTCCAGCCCTTATCTTAATCTACTTAACAGCCTCAACTCCCATTCATTCATTCTCCATTCCAACAGGCATTCATCTGATTCCATGAACAGCTTTCCCACTTTGGCAACTTCACATGCATGCTATTCCTTCTAATCTTAGCCCATTCTGAGTCTAGTAAAAACCAACTCAGATTTACTAGCCTTCAGTGGCTACCTCTCTACCAATCCAACTCTAAATTTGGTTCCCTCTTTCATTCTCTCAGAGCATCTGACTCTTTTTTCCCAATAGTACTTAAACTGTTTATTATATAATAATTGTTTAATGTTTAATATATTTGTTTAATGTTTGTTTCTACCTCTAAATCTTAAGTTTCATGAATAGCAATCATATCTTTTTTTTCAGCATGAAATGCCCAGTACCTAACATAGTACCTAGCAGATGACAGGCATTCAACAAGCATCTGCCAAATACAATATATACTGGATTGCTTCTGTTTCTGACAGGTAGCAGCTGATTACAAAATATAATGTACTCCTTGAACTCTAACATATCTCTATATCCATTTCCTAGATTCTCTTTTTTGTCATCCACTCAATCATAAAGATAAATTCTGCAGGTCCTCATGGTCAGAAAAGAAAACATGAATCAGCAACCAGAGTGCTGACTCTATACCCCAAGAGTTACTCGTTCACAATTTGCAGGAAGAAGGAGGGAGCAGCACTCTGGCATCTAGTGAATTGAGGCCAGGGATGCTGCTAAACATCTTATAATGCACAGGCTAGCTCCCCACAACAAAGAATCATCCAGTTTAAAAGGTCAACATGCCAAAGTTGAGAAAGTACAGCTACCTCCTTAGACTCTCCTAAGATAGGAAAAGGATCTGAAAACTGCCAATCTATAAAGAATTAAACATTTTTTAAACAATAAAGTACAACATTTCACCTGCACAAAGTTGTTTGTTAAAACAGTATTTTTAATAAAAATGTGAAAATAATTGTTAAAACAGTATTTTTAATAAAAGTCTGAAAATAATCTAAATGGCTACTGTTAAGTAATTAGTTACATTCATAAGAATATACCTATACAATGTAATACTATATAACCTATTGAAAAAAATTGGGCATGTGCTAATTTTGAAGTATTTGCAAAATATACTAAGTGAAAAAAAAAAAAATCAAGGTACAGGGCCCTGTCCCAACCATGATGGCAAAGTGAGATGTTTCTGGGCTCTGTCCTACTACCGAAGCATAGAATAACCAGTAAGAACTGGCCAAAATATCTTTCTCAAAGCTCCAGAAACTGTTAAAGGATTGCAGGATTAGGGCAAGTACCAAAATCAAGAAAAAAGGCTTGATCCTACCATAAAACGAGGAGGATCTCATAGTGCCCTATCTGGCCCTTCCCCACCTCTCACCAGCTCAGGACTGAGCCCCCCACAAATCACAATCCCGATTTTTTGTTCCGGTTCCAGGAGCATGCATGTCTTGCCGAATCTGTTTGCTGGTGACCTGAGGGATACACCATCCCCCGAGTTGAAGGAAGCTCACCAAGCTCTCCTACAGAACTCTGTGGGAGACAAGTAGTGCTGCCTGAGACAAGGGATTACTGATTGATTGTAGACACACAATGCAGTGCCAGGGACTGTGACGGAACAGTTTCCTAGGGAAGAGCGGATATTTACAACCATTTAAATGGGGAAATTTCTAGGGCCATAGCATGCACTGTCTTTACAAGATACATGCCAGAAAGGATCAGGGTAGTCCCTACATTTTGTCCTGGAGTTATTCTTCATACTCAGCCAATGGGTAAACCCTAAAGGAAAGCACTCACACAAGTGAATCTGTAAAGACTGGGAAAGGTGTTTTCGTTTTTCCTTGTTGTCACTGGCTCCTGGCATTAAGGGAAAATTCTGTCAAAACACTAGCTGGATATAAGCTTAAGGACCAGGTGCCCCAGAATCTAAATTCCAGAGAAAAGACATTAAAATTTTAAAATGTTTTCTTGTCAACAAAAGTTTATAAAACATACAAAGACACTGGAAGTGAAAATTAAAAAATTAGAAATCATCATTGCGGGGAATCAGACCTGGAACATTAAAAAGACTTTGAGAAAATGGTCCTAAATACGCTTACAAGGCTAAAGGAAAACATGGAGAAAGAACTAAAGGAAATCAGGAAAATTATATATGAACACAAAGAGTATATCAATAGAGATTTGGAAATTATGAAAAGGAACCAGAGCTAAATATCACAGTAACAGAAGTTAAAAATTCCTTTGTGGAGTTCAACAGCAGATTGGACCTGGGAGAAGAAAGAATCAATAACTCTGAAGATAAGACAAGTGAATCATTCAGTCTGAAAAGCAGAAGGAAGAATGAAGAAAAGTGAACAAAGCCTAAGGAAACTGTGGAACACCATCAAGCAAATCAATACATACATAGTGGGAATCCCAGAAAGAAGAGAAAGATATCAAGGAGCAGAGAGAATATTCAAAAAAAATAATTGCTGAAAATTTCTCAAATTTAATGAAAGAGATGAATATACACATCCAAGACGCTCAATGAACTGGTAACAAGTTAAACCCAGATGGGCCTAAACCATATCATGCTATAATGGAATGGTGAAATGCCAAAGATAAAGAGAGAATTCTGAAAGCTGTAAGAAAGAAGCAAAACAGCCTCAATATGAGTGTCTATCTCATCAGAAAGCATGGAAGAAGGCAGTGAGAACACATATTTATTGTGCTGAAAGAAAAAAACTACCAACCAAGAATTCAGTATCAAGCAAAACTGTCTTTTAAAAATGAGGGAAGTGCTCGCTTCAGCAGCACATATACTAAAATCGGAACGATACAGAGAAGATTAGCATGGCCCCTGCACAAGGATGACACACAAATTCGTGAGGCATTCTGTATTTTCTTAAAAAAAGAAAAAAGAAAAATGAGGGAAAGAGGGCGGGCCACGGTGACTCAGCAGGCACAGAGTTCTCCACCTGTCATGCCGGAGACCCGGGTTCGTTTCCCAGTACCTGCCCATGTAAAAAAAAATAAGGGAAAGATTAAGGCATTCCTAGATAAGCAAAAACTAAGGGATTCGTCACTATTAGACTGGTCCTACAAGAGATGCTAAAGGGAGTTCTGCAGATGAAAAGGAAAAGACACTAGATAACTGACTGAAATCACATAAATAAATATATTGGTAAATACAAGTAAGACTACTATTGTACCTTTGGTTTGTAACTCTACTTTTTACTTCCTACAGGACCTAAATACATAATTTGTGATAAGAATTACATAAACGCAGGGGGACAGAGAGTTATAGGAAGATGGTTTATGTGTGCTATTGCAATTTTTGAGCTGATATCAAAGCAAACAAGACTGTTACAGATTTAAGATGTTAAATATAAGCCCTATGATAACCACAAAGAAAATATCAGAGAACATGAAAACACATAAAGACAGAAATTAGAATACAAATTACCAGAGATGATGAGCAGGGCTAAAAGAAGGCATTCATGCAAAATGAGTGTAATGCTCGTTTGGGGTGAAGGAAAAGTTACAATAATGCCTGGTATTCAGGGTACTACAACATTGTGAATATGATTAATCCCACTGAATGGTATGCTCAGGAGGGGTTGGGATGGAAAATTCATATTGTATATAGATTTACACAATTACTAAAATAAAGAGATAATGACAATTAAATGTAATACATGATCCTGGATGGGATCTAAGAATAGAGGAGAAAAGGCTCAAACAACATACTAGGACATTAGAAAACGCTGCCATATAGAATGTAAGCTTTATATCAAAGTTAAGTTTCCCGAACTTAGTAACCACATTTAGGTGATTACAAAAGTGATATATGTTCATAAGAAATGTACATAGAAGTATGTGTTCAAGGAGTATGATGCGTGCAACCTGTTCTCAAATGTTCAGTAGGGAAGTAGATAGGTAGGTAGATAGGTAGATCAATCAATTGATGATCAATCAACAGATATAGCAAGATATAGCAAAATGTTAAAATTGGTAGCTCTGATTATCTTAGAGATAGGGTTATGTTAAAATTGGTAGCTCTGTATGGGGTTTGGTACTATTTTTGCAACAGTCTTATAAGCTAAAAAAATTAATTTAAAATACAAATGTTAACAAAATCCACGTTGAAAGCAGTGCACAATAAAACTGCTTTTTGCACAATTATTTTATAGATTTAAATAAATTATTATATACTATGATACATGAATAACTTCAGCAGGAACATAATTTCCTTAATAGTGTTATTTCTGGAAGAAATATTAAGGACTTTAAGCTTATTTTTGATGTTATAACTTTCCCATTTCAACTGAATTCTTTTACCAGAATCACTCATTTTTCAAAACAAAAGTATGAATTGCCTAAATGTTAAGATTATGAGCCTTTTTGTTTTCTTTTTTATATTTCTCTGTATAAAAGAAAAAAAAACACTCGTGTTTTACTTTTTTAAAAGAACAATAAAGACAACACATCCTCACCCTTTTTTAGGGGGACCTCAGCACTTAGGGATACACTATACCTGATGTGACTCAATAAGTGTTCTAGATCAAACCTTAAAAGATACTCAATAAGACAAAATGAGATCCTGAAGCATATGACAACATGGATGAACACTGAGGACATTATGCTGGATGAAGTAAATCAGACACAAAAGGATAGATATTGTATGATTTCATTATTATGACTCTGACAAAGGTAATCTCACAGGTTTACGCTGTAGAATACAAGTGACCTAGAGGTTAGAGAGTTACACCCATCAAGGCTGAACTTCAACATAAGGGAACAGATAGAAGTGATGGTAGCAAATTAGTGGGGATAAAAGTAGCACTGCCACATTCAAGGTGAATATGATTGAAAGGAGATGTATAGTGCCATGTATCCTACTGATTAACTCTACAATTATAAGTAAGTTCTCACATGAACTACTTCAAAGCTTTGATCTAGCACAAAGAGTCAGTAATAGAGGAGGAAATATGGGGGAATAATATAGGAGGGAAACTAAAATAGCATACTACAGCTTATAGTTAATAGGAAGCATACTAAAATAGAATAATAATATGGGGGGGAAACTAAAATAGCATACTATGGCTTATAGTTAACAGAAAGACATCAACAGTACCACAGCAATACCAGGGGTAAATAATTGGGGGGGGGTGGGGACAGGAGATTAGGGCAAGCTTTGATTTGATATTTGGAGAGGCTGTCTTTATCAATTATTTGTTTCATTTGACCAATGAAAGTTATCTAAAATTGAGAATGCTGATGAGGTTACAACCAAGTGAAAACATGAAGACATGGTGTTTACTTTAGGACATTTTCCATGATGCCCAATCAATGACTGAGAAGCCAAAAGATGAACCATATACATATATATATATATATGATGGAATATATATATGATCATATATATATATGATGGAATATTGTGTGGCTACAAAAAGGAACAACATCAAGAGACCCACAACAAACTGAATGAACCTTGGGGATAATGCGTTGTGCAAAATAAGGCAGAACTAACAAAAGAACTAATGGACCATGGTCTCTTTCAGAAAATATTTACAAGAGAATTAAAGCATAGATTGTAAGCTCTTATAGCAGCCACACTTAGTTCGAAGTTGTAAGTATTTCTCTAGACTCTGAGACACTGAGCTGTATGTGTATAAATTTCCCTGAAACTTTAAGTACCTCTGTGACACCTAAGACTCAGAGTTGGAGTTCTGCATCTCTGAAAGTCAGCACTGCTACATACAGTAACAGTTAAGGTAACTGAAAAAGAGATCGGCTTCAAAACAAAGCTGATTTACTAAGGTAAATCAGAATACAGAGTAAAATATTATAGTATATGTACTCTAGAGCTTCACCTACTGTATGAGACTAAAGGCAAAGAGGTTTATTGAATTTAGAACCTAAATTTTCTGTAATACAATCTAAATCAACTTTGTCTGGAAAGCTCATTCAAACAACCCAAACACATGGAGACCAGAACAGGAATGAGGCCTCCTAATTCTACACAGCTTAATGTAATACCCAGATACATCCCAGAGTATGGTGAACTGATAATTAAAAAGTATTGGTAGAGTCCCCTGAGGAAACAAAGAAAAAGATGCAGAACTATTAAACTTTCCCATCTGGGAAACCCCTGGTACCATGTCAAACACTGGTGACTCCCAAGAAAATAGGCCAAGCCCTTGTTTTTGAGGCATGCCATTATCAAACTTGTTTCTGCAGTGGAGAAGCTAAGAGGTCTAAGAGTTGTTTCCAGAAAACTTTTGTTGCTTATATGTGGCCTCAAACTCTCTAAGCCCAACTCTGCAAGGAAAATCAGTACCCTCTTCCACTACATGGGACATGGCACACAGGGGTGAAAATCTCCCTGACAATGTGGGACATGACTCACAGAGATGAGCCTGGCCCTGGCACCAGGTGACTGACAGCGCCCTCTTGACCAAAAAGGGGAAAGAAGTGTAACAAAATAAGATATTGGTGGCTAAGTGAGTTGAAAAGTTATTCTGTAGGCTATTCTTATGTAAGCTTGAGCTAGAAATTACTAATTGCCTTGGTTTGCCAAAGCCCTACCAACATCATTCCTGTTAAATCTTAAGACTACCTAGGGCTCTGAGACACTACAAAAGTTTCATACACTGTTTACTTTCTCGAAACCTATAACCTCCAATTGGTTCCTAGCCCAGATAAATCCTGAAACCCAGAGGGGACAGTCTCTCCAAGACTATCAACTAAGTATATCCCCCATCCTTTATTGCCAATACCCCTTCTCAACCTGAAAAAATTAGAATGGGCATTCCCCAGAGATCCCTATAAGAGTGGGAGAAGGATCAAAAGAGAAGGAGGAGTTATAACAGGGAAAATAGGATTTAACAAATGAGTATGACTGCTGAATCACTATATGGATGTTTCTTTTAGCCTCCAGTGTTTCTGAGCAGCTAGACGGAAAAATCTGAAATGGTGGAATGGTAAACCATAACAAACTCTGAAATCTGTTCTGTAAATACTTGTTAAAATGTACTCTGAAAATTAGTGCATTTTCTTTTTTTTCCATATATATGTTATATTTCACAATAAAAAATGTTTTAAAAAAAGGGGGGGGGGATGCCTGATAAACTTCTTAAAAATTTCACTCCGTTTCTTTCAAAGGAAACAAAATAGACAAAAATAAAATGTCACAATATTATTCCACAGGCATAAGAGCAGAAGTCAATAAAAACTGTTCATATCCTTAACATCAGAGATTATTTATATAGGGCAGAAAACCATGGCTATTGCTTAAGCATATAGTTTTTACTATTTTTCTGGCTTTTTTTTTTTTTGTAAATTGGGAGTATCGTTTACATATAGTGAAATACAGTTTGATGAGTTTTGGCAAATGCTTACACCTATCTCACAACCTTAAAAAGACATAAAACATTTCATTAGTCTAGTATGTTCTCTTGTGCTATCCCTATCAATCCATGTCCACCCCTGAGGGCAAGTATTGTTCTGATTTCCCTCACCATAAATTAGTTTTGCCTCTTCCAGAATTCCATAGAGGTAGAATCAAACATCGTATTTTTTTCATATCTGGCTTCTACTTACCACAAGGTTTTGAAGACTTATCAATGTGGTTGTAGATGAGCAGTTTGCTACATTTTATTGTTGAAGTATATCCCAATGAAAAACACACCATAACTTGGATATCCATTCTCTCATTATTGGACATCCTGTTTCTACTTTGAGGGTTATTATGAATAGTTTCTATGAATATTCATATGTAAGTCTTTCAGGACATATTTTTATCCTGGGCAAATAATGAGTAGTAGAATTCCTGGGTTATGGTGTAGGTGCATGGTTACTTGATAAGAAACTATCAAAAAGTTTTCTAAAGCGACTGTATCATTTTATACTGCCCCCAAAATGTATGAGAATTCTGGTTATACCATGTTCTTAGCAGTATATGGTACAGTCTTTTAAATTTTAGCCATTTTGGTGGGTGTAGGGGGTATCTCCTTGTATTTTCAATCTGCACTCACTGAATACTAATGTTGTTCAGCACTTTTTTTCATGTGCTTATTATTCATTCCTATACCTCCTTTGTGAACTGTCCGCTCAAGTCTTTAAACCACTGCTTAACTGGGTTCTTTGTGTGATGAGTTCATTAAAATCCCTTGTCAGGTATATACACTCTGAGTATTTTTTCCCAGTCTATGGCTTGCCTATTTATTTTCTTAAGTACCTTCTAATGAGCAAACATGTTTAATTTTCATGAAATATAATTGTCATTGTATAGCGGTTATTTCTTTGTCCTGATAAAATGTCTTTGCCTACACCAGGTTACAAATATAAAAGATTTCTTTTATTAGATCTTTGGCTTTTATATGTAGGTTTATGATCCCACCTAAGACAAATTTTTATATATGGCATAAAATAGGAGTCCAGATTTGTTCTTTTCCGTATCTTCCTCCAGTTCCTTGATCATCATGAAGTCTATTCTTTTCCCCAATGAAGTGTACAAGCATCTTAGCTAAAATCCATTGACTGTGTGTGTGAGATTCTTTTTCTGGACTTTTTATTCTATCCCACTGGTCTATTTGTCTATCCTTAATGCACCTCCACAAATCCTTAATTACCATAGCTTTATAATGAACCTTGAAATAGAGTAGTTTAAGTCCTCCAACTTCATTATTCTTTTACAAAGTTGTTTTTGGCTTTCTAGCTTTTTACATTTCCAAACAAATTTTCAAATGAAAATCTCAATTTATATTAAAAAAAGTTTGCAGAGAGTTCACCGGGATTACCGTGAAGCAACAGATCATGGCCAGAAAAACAAACATATACTCATAATATTGTACCATCTTATTTATGAAAATGGCATCTTTCAATATATTTATGGCTTTAATTTCTCTTAGTAATGTTTTATAATTTTCAGTACTGTCATACATTTTTAAATAATCCTTAAGTATTTTATGCTTTCTGATGCTGCTACAATCATTTGATCAGTTTCATTTTCCAAGTTTTTATTGCTAGCAAATTAAAAAAAAACCTGATTTTTGTATAATGATCATGTATCCTGTGACCCCACTCAAGTCAATTAATTCTAACAATTTTATAGATTAACTGGGATTTTCTATTTGTACAATCATATCACCTACAAAAGACAAAAGACTGGTTTGCTTCTTTTTTTCCAATCTTTAGGTCTCTTATTTTTATTTCTTTTCCTTGCCTTCATTGCACTGACTAGGACCTCCATTATCATGTTAAATTTAAATAGAACTAGTGAATGGAAACATCTTGCACTGTTCATACTCTAATGGAGAAAGCATTAAATCTTTCATCATTAAGTATTAGCTGTAGGTTTTTCATAGGTTGAGAAATTTCCCTCCATTCCTAGCTAATAAGAACTTTTATCATGAACAAATATTAAATTTTGTCAAATACTTTTTCTGCATCTACTAAAATGATTACATTATTTTTTCTCTCTTATTTTATTAATACAGTGAACTACACTGATGATTCTCAAATGCCTAACTAAAATAGTTTCCATTTGGTATTGATGTTGCTGTATTATCCTTTTTATATATTGTTGGATTCAGATAACTAATATTTTCTTGAGGATTTCTAAGGGTATGTCCATGAGGGAGAGTGGTCTGTAATATTCTTTTCTTTTGTTTTTTATAATGTTCTTGTCTGGTTTTGATATCAGTATTTTGCTGTGTGTAAAAAAACAGGGATAGCTTTTAATTTCTGCCTAAGTCTCTTTATTCAATGGTAAAGATGATTCATGACATCAAACTTAACTTCATTTTTAGTATAACAAGATAATAACATTTATTATTAACAAATTAATATTATTAACAAAATAATAATAACATTTATTATTAATTTCCTTAATAAATATTCCAGAAGTAGCATTCAGTATATCTCAGCTATAAATAGCCAGTTTGAAAAGAACAATACTAGTGAGTCCCAAGGAGGGCAGGGCACAGGCAATCAGTTCAACAGTGCCTATTAATACTCCCACCTGGAAAGAGATTCACTTCCCCAGTGAACCACTACAACTTAAGGAATGTACCACAAGGGTAAGGGGCACTAAAGGAGAATAGGATTGGGGGGAGGGGCAGGGCAGGGCAGGAAAAGACGGATACCCCTGAACTGTAACTTTAAGATGTACATTAATGTAAGTTTTAAGAGATCATCCTGCAGGATTCAACACATGTGGGGTTTAAAAATATCAACTACAAATTTTTACCTATAAACACTTCAATGCAATTTTTGTGAAAGTGCTCCGCCATAGAAAATGCAGAGATTACCACTAAAACTTCAAAAAACTTTCAGAGATGGGGAAAAAGGCTTCAAGTTCACACAGACTAGTGGTTTTAACAATTCATTAGAGATGTCCTGGGGACTATTTTGAAGAATGAGACAAAACTAGAGGGCCTTACCTCACAAACACTTGAACCAGAATAGTTCTTCTCTTATCTCTTTAGGACATCAAATATATGAATAAGATTTTATTTGAAGAAACTTGTATAAAGCTGGTAACACACACACAATTCGAATACACTATGTAAAATAGTGAAAGGCACTATTCTAATTCAACACCTGAGTTGTGATGATCAGTTAAGGGACACACTCAAGGTCACAAAGATACCACTGGCGCTGGGATGAAAACTAGGACTCCGAAATTTTTAGCAACTGTTAATTCCAATGCAGGAACTTTCAAAGGATAAAAGCTTCCACAATTTAACAGGCAATAAGTGCCTAGATATTTTATAGCTACTGTTTAAAGATAAAGCTCTACTGAGTACACTCATCATGGAATTACGTGTACTAGTGGTTACTAGGGACTTTAAGACTATCTTTAAAACTACTTCCTAGATGTTTGACTGTACAACTAAGCTTTCTCTATTCAAACGTAATAAAATACATAAGTAAGTGAAATGCTAGAGGTATCTCCTCAGCTCAACAAAGGGTGCCCTACCTAGTCCCTTAAATTTAGAACATGTGATTCCAAATTGTTTAGCTTAAGCCCTTAAATTTATCTGTACCTATCACTATTGAGTTCCAGTGTTAACTTTAAACTGTTTCTTCTTGTACAGTTCTGATATGCTGTGAAAATAAAAGAGCTGGTCTTTCTGGAAAACATTTGTATTTGGTACATTTTAAATGATTCAGTATACTAAGACCATACACACATTACTCACCATAATAAATGTACAAAATATAAAAGAGAATATCTACTTCTGTTTATATCAAATTAAGATATGTAACATGATTTTAGTATAAGTTTGCCACATGTTTATAAGGATGCTCCTAGGGTATCAGAAGGGTTTATAGTACGTATCAGAAAGATTTATAGTGGCTAGTATAATACAAAACTGATGGAAACTGAAGATAGCCTCACATTTTTCCTTTAGAAACAGCATTTTGGTTTTACAGGCTAATTTCATCTGAAGAACCAAAAGCAAAACATTAACATCAGTTAAATCTAGGTAGTAGGTACACTCTTACCCATTACTCACTATTATAACTCATTTTTATGTATTGAAAATATTTATAATTTTAACCAATAATAATTTTTTTAAAAAACAGCTTTTCTTGTTCAGGTTGTCTCCACAACCTCCAAAGACTCAAATGAAAAAAACAGATTTTTTTAAAGAGGAAATAAACTCACATAGCAATGAGTGATTTTAATAAATTTCTGGATGTCTGAAAGCAGACAAAAATGTACATCCCCCAAAAAATTCAACACCAAGAGAAGAACTCTGTATTTTCCAAGACATATTAGTCAACTTCAGTTAATGACCTGATTCAAGCAATTTATAAAAAAAAAAGGCAATCTGCAGCTTTCATGATATTAATGGTTATTGATTCTATTAGATGTAATAATTATTGTGTTTATGTTTTTAAAAGAGAAGCCCTTAATAGAAATATTTATAGATGAAATAATATGTCTGAGGTTTGATTAAAATTAAGGGAGGTGGGGAATAAATAAAACAGGATTGGCCACATTGTTTATTGTTGACATTGTCAAAGCTGAATGGTAAGTACATACAGATTCATCTCTCACTCTCTCTTTTTTAAAATATATTTGCAATTTTTCATATTAAAGGGTTCAAAAGCAAGAAAAGAGGAAACCACAACCCATAAGGGCATTAGGGGTGCATCCAGCAGAAGTGAAAGACGAATGATGACTCCAACTGACCCTTAATGAGGATGCACAATTGGCAGATAAGAAGCTCAGGTGTGGTAATGACAGTTCTTTCCATAAGAAAGGTCTGATCAGGTCCTCCTTTCCTCTGGAACCATTTCTTGAACTGGGACAGCCAACTGTCATCACTTGGAATACTATTTAAAATCCTTGTTGTCAGAAAATAATGGACACTGTCTTATAATTTTTAAAATTGTCTACAAGATCCTGCACCCAGGAGACATCAAATCCCAGCAGGAACTAGCTCCACTAGTATCTTATGTCAGACCTCCCACAAACTGCAAGCTGTATTTTCTAATTGCAAAGTATCTATGGTGAAATGTAACCAACAGTTTTTAGCACCTAATGGTACACAACTCAGAGGGAAAATACAAAAGGATACCTTATGGAAGAGGGTAGGCAAGCAGAGGATATATGCTATCGTAAATAGGAAAGCAGTGGTCTTTGATGTTGAGAACCACTATCAATGTTAGTAGTTGCCTACTCCTGCTCCAGATTAATAGACATATGCAATAATAAAATTCCAACAAAGCCTGGCTATAAAATTTTTTTCATACTGTAATCACATACTACATATTCTATCTAAGGTAAAAAATGACCCTCAAATTTTTAACACTTGCTGGAAAGAAACAAAGGATGAGAACTCTAGCTGGTTATAGATTATGAAGTAGAAGATTTAAAAATAAAAGGAAAAAAGTATAAATTTTTGAAAGGAAGTTTTTCTTCACATTGCTATGAGTTCTTATTTTTTAAAAAATGGCATCCATAAATTCTCCATACACCACGAAACTCCCAGGGAAGAGAATATAAATACATGGCTATCCTTGCGGTTATAAACATTAAGGCAGAATGTCTTTCTCCTTGTCCAGGACTTCTTTTTTGTTGTTTTTTTAAAGGATCTAATAAGTTTAGCTACTACTACTATATCATTTTTTTCTTAGACTTCAAATATGTAATTCAGTCAGCAACCTGGGTAATAGAAATAGACTATGTTTAATATAAAATCCACTTTGTACTGGCTTTCACCAACATTCCAGGAAATGAGGAAGGAGGGTCTTTAAAAAGTGTTTCCATGCTTCCAGAACTTGTACTAGTTAAGTACTAAGAGTTTCCTTCCTCATTGTCAACCTCCTTGACATTTCAGAGAAAGCAAAAAGGCTGGGATTCCAGGCTCAGCTCTCACAAGAAATCTAATTATAAATACCAGCTTAATACAAATTGACAGAGAGCAGTACTAGGAAGTAAAGTGCTCCAGATTTCATTTAAGATACCCCTTAATCCTTCTGAGGTTATAGGGAAAAGCACAAGAGTATACACACACACACACACACACATACTTTTCTAGTCATTGCTGTTATGTAATAATATAACATAACATAATATAATAATAGGGAATGATAAAGTATTCCCTATTATAAAACACTCTGCCTTCTACCAGTCTGGTTGCAAATATGATGTACACCTACCATTAAAGGAAAGGAAAATAGCCTCTTCTTGAAGAATATATCCCTACTCTATAAAATTTGAATGCAAAATTGAGGAATTATTTAAAAATCATAATTCTGCCAGCTTTTCTAATCATTACCTTCTATAACTATAAACCATTATCATTTGCTCTATAGTTCTCAATACCAAAACTAGCTGAAAATTATTTATATGAGCATGAATTTAAATATAAATTCACCTGCTTTGATCCTTCATGTTCATGACAGTTTTGGAGAGGGGGGAGAAGAAGAGTATATATTATTCTTTGATTTAATTGATGAGTTCCATAAAATATTATTCAAAGGATATTATTTTAAGTTAATTGACATAATTCTAATAATATTTTCAGTGAGATGCTACAATGTCATTTCTATTGTTTAATAAAAATAATCAATGAATAAATCTGTAAAGTATTCACTGACACTTATACACTGACATGTACCCAATCCTTTCAATTAACTGTGGCATGGATATCACACAGAAATTTAATTTATTAAGAATGGGAATCTATTTTGTCACCAAGTAAGTGGTGGTGATTTCTGTAGACCTACCAGGGACAGTTCAGCTTCCTAAAATAAACTTGCAATTTAACTGGAAATCTTTTCTTCTGGCAAGAAAAGGATGAACAATCTTCTCAGAGAGTTCAATAAGAGAAAGTAAAAGACTATAAATGCATCTAGATCTTCAGCAATTTTTCCTTTAAGGAAATTTTGAAAAAGAAAATTATATTTGCCTACTTTGGACTACAGACTCAAGAGCTTTCTATTTCAATTCAAATAATAATACCTCAGATAACCCATACGATAATGAAAATATTGACCCCTCAGCTTAGAAAAATTTATAAAATACACTATATCTTTAAAACTTTTTTGCTTCCATTGAGTCTTTTATTTGGTCACCAAGAATACTTACATGTGTGGGTTTTGAACTCCTGTAGGATTGGGATTCAGAGTAAACCTTGCTGTAGATTTGAAAGGTGGATTTGCAAAATTCAACTTCAGTGCTTTGCGTTTACCTGAGAAATAACAAATAAAAAGTAAAAGTTTCAAGTACTTTAAAATAGGAACTATTCTGAGGCATAAGAAATTCACAGCAAAAGGCAGAAAAAACAACTTGTTTAACATATAGTTAATATACAATAATTTTTAAACGGCAACAAAGTATTTCTCAGAATTAAGCACAAGTAAATAATTATCTAAACTGTCACTAACCACAAATTGCTCTAACCACAAATTGCTCTGTGCTGTAATACAAGTAATACTCTTCCACGCTTCAAGAAGTTTCTAGTATTCAGAGCTGTAACACTTTTGTAAATGAAAATACTAGTATAAAAATCAGTTATCTCAGCAATATATTAAAAAAAATACTAAAATATTACTACCTCTCCAGCGTTTCACGTCAATGCTTCCAGCTTAATAAAATTATTTTCACTCAAATTTAATATAAACAATTGAATGAAGAACCTGAAGCATTCTGCAACACAGTGGACTAAAAAAGTCATGGTATAGTCAACTTCCCCTTAATAACACAGGTAATCTAAATAATTATTTATCTGAAGCAGCTTCTTTGGGGGTTGCAGTGGGGAAGACTGGAGATATCACCATTTTTTTTATGGTACAGGTAAAATGTATCCATTATAGAAAAGCCAGACAATTCAGCAAAGATAATGAAAACAAAAACCACCTATAAATCTGATTACTCAAAAATAATCAGTTAGTTTACTTTCTGTTGCAGATGTTTTTCTACACATAGACACAGATATGTATTTTTTCCTCCTTAAAACTGAAATAAGACGATTGCTGCTGTTCCAAAGCATGCTTTATTCACTAACCATATTTCTTTCAATGGCAACAAATGTCACAACATCTGGTTTTTTTAGGATTCTACTATATGGATTCTTTGTAACAAAATTTAATCTTGTGCATCTGCAGGAAAATTTGCTTTCATGTTCATATTAAGGAAACTTTTACCCGAGTTATTCTTTACAGTTCATTACCTACACCATGAATACCTTTGCAATCCAAACACTTACTCACTATAATGTATTCAGGAAATTTATCTGTGGAATCAAAATTATTTAGGCTGGTGCTTTTTATTACTTGCAAAAGTTTGAAGGAGGCACACTAGTTTAAGAGGGCTGCAAAGACAGACTCCAGAGTGCCTTCTCAAGGCTCCTAGAGCAAGTTTGGGGGATGGGCCTTTCTCCCAGATAATGTGAATTCCCAAGAAGACCAGACACATGCATTTTCAGAAATGAAGATAGCACAATATGAATTTTTCACCTAATTGAAATCTGCCCTTTCAGGAGCCAAGCATTTATTTTAAGATCATATTTATCTGACAGCAAAGAGAGGAAGGACATTCAAAGTACACCTATAAAAGGTAGACTGTGGGATGGGGCACAGTGGCCTGCCACGCCAGAGATCTGGGTTCGATTCCTAGTGCCTGTCCAAGCAAGAAAAAAAAAAAGAAAAAAAGGTACTCTATGAAAACTGGGAAATGTGACTATATAAAAATGCAAATTTTATATTACAAGAAATATATTAATTTAAATGAAAACCTAAAAAAATCTTTGCAATATATAATCAGTAATACTAAATATATAAAGACATCTCACAAACTGAAAAAAAATAGAAAAATGGGCAAGGATATGAACAGTACAGCAAAAGTGAGGGGAAAATATATGAAGAGGTACTCACTAACACCAAAAATATATAAAACAATGGTTCATGTGGAACTAGCAAAGATTGGAGGTTTTCTGTGTTCTGTTTCTTTAATGATAACATGTTGATGAGAATGAGTCAGGAAAAGTATCACTAATACATTCCAGGTATAAAAAAAAAATTAACATTTCTGGTGTGAGGTCCAGTAATACACATGAAAATTTTTAAAATGAGCATGCCCTTTTATTTCCTGGAAATCTGTCTTAAAGAAATATTTAAAAATAGACGATTATTCTCAGGCCTTGAAACCTAATAGAATTTGCCATGTTGAATTTTTAATTTTCTTGGTAACTCCTTTCTTCCTTTCATTTTCCGCTTTTGGAATAGGAGTGCCTATAACTGTTATCCTATGCCTGCCCCACCACTGTATTTTAGAAGCTGATACCTATTTTCTGGTTTCCCAGGGCCACAGATGGAGAGGAATTTTGCTCCAGGATAGATCATACCCAAAGTCTTATCCATACCTGATTTAAATTATTTTGATGATGAGATTTGGAACTTTTGAGTTGATGATATTTACATGAAATTTTGGATTTGAGTTGATGCTGTAAGGTATTAAGAGTTTGGGGGATGTTAGGATAGGTTAAATGTATTTTTCTCTGGACAGATGTGACTCTTTGGGGGCTAAGGAACAGAATGTAGTGGGCTAAATGGTGTCCACAAAGATACCAGGTCCTAATCCCTGGGACCTGTGAATGTTGCCTTATATCGTAAAGTTTTTGCATATATGATCATGTTAAGGGTCATGAGATGCTACTGCATTTTCTGGGTGGGCAGTAAATGCCATCTCAAGTATACTCATAAAAGAAAAGCAGAGGGACCTGAAGCTACACAAAAGAGGTGATGTGAAGACAGGCAGAGACTGGAGCGGCACAGCTACAAACCGAGGAACGCTGGCAGCCACCAGAAGCTAGAAAAGGCAGCAAAGAACAGATTTTCTCTCAGAGCCTTTGGGGGGCATGCGTGCCCAGTGAAATTTGTTTTAGACTTCTAGCCTCCAGAATTACTGTATTTCTGCTGTTTTAGCCATGAAGTTTGTGGTGATTTGTTACAGCAACCAAAGAAAACTTACACATTGCAAAGAGATGTGTCTATGAGGATGCCCAATATCGTGGTATTTGTAATAGTGGGCAAAAAACTAAAAACTCAAAGTCAGACAAATAAAGCAGATAGACTATCCATACAATGAAGGAAACTGCACCCATGTTTAAAATTATGGTATAAGAGTAGTGGGTCCAAAATTGCAATAGGAAAAACATGGCTGTAGTATGGAAAGGTGAGGGTTCTGTACTTATATTGCTTAGTTTAACCTAGCATGGCAGTTCACCAAGGTGATCCAGGGATCCTTGAGAACCTTTCAGAGAATCATAGGTCAAAAGAATTTTCATAATAATAGTATGACATCATTTGCCTTTTTCACTCTTCTCTCATGAGTGTACAGTGGAGTTTTCCAGGCATTTATGATGGGTGATATCCCAGTAGTTTGAATGCAGAAGCAAATACGAGAATCCAGAATTCTACTATTAAACCAGACATTAAAGAGAGTTGCAAAATGTAAAATAATGCCTACCCTTATCACAATTATTTTTATTTAGAAAGTTATTTTTAATTTAAAAATGCATCATTCATATTAACATGTAATGGGTTTATTATTTTTAATGAATTAACAAGTATTAATGTTTTTCAGCTTTAACTTTTAATACAGTAAATACAGATATACCCACATAATCAAAAGCTCTGTGGGTTCATCAGTATAAAGAGCTCCTGTGACTAAAGAATATGAGAACTGATGAACATTCCAAACTTGCTAGGACTTCTTACAACTTTTAAGACATTAAAATGAATCACAAACCTGTTATGTATTCAACCAAGGAATTTACTGAGATACTGGCTCTCTGCCAGGCACTAGGAATAAAGTGGTTAAAATGAAAGACAAAGTCCCTGCCCTCATGGAATTTATCTATTAGTGGCGGAGACACACAAATTAGAATTCAAATAAGGTAAATTCAGAAAGTGATGAATGTCACCAAAAAAACAAAATACAAAATATTGGGATGCAGTGTTTTCCAAACTTACTTGATAAAGGCACTTTTATTTTGATGAAATATTTAACAGTATTCAAAGGTAGTACATAGTTTGGAATTTGCCAGGGTATAAGAATATTTAATGGCCTGGAAAACTGCTCCTGAAGCTGTTATATGAAAAAAAGTTACAAAACTATATTCAGAATACTCTTTCATATGTGCAAAAAAATTATGCACATATGTAAAGAACAGAGATTGGCAGGCTAAAATTTTAACTGGTTTTTGGAGTAGACCAACAGTGTATTTTAATTTTCTTCATGTTTCTGTATTGTCTATATTTTACAGAACAAAATTCTATATCTTTAATTTAGATATAAATGTACAACGTTTCCTTTGCAATTCCTAAAAGCGGGCTAAACAAAATTGTATCTTCCCCTGATCATATGAGATTACTGGGGAGTAACTGCTCTGGGCTTACTAGAATTTAAAAAGCTAATTTGGCCTTATACAAAATGGTCTGGTATTGCTGTTAAGTTCACTTGACTATTTTAAAAATAATTTTCTATCTCTTCTCCCTGAATGTTGATTGTTAACCATCACCTCTGGCTTGTTTCCAAGGCTCATGCAACACTGCTTCTCGAGTCTAATTTTCTTCAAAGTAGAAAATCAAGTAACCAAGTTGGCGAAGATAAAAAAAGTTTTTTTAATCAGCTCATCTCACATAACAGCTAGTTGCACTGGTCTATTTTGTAATTTTTACTTCTCCATTTTTCCATTTCCTTGGGAGCTTTGAAAGTATTTAGTGTAAGATTTTAAAATGAAATACTGAACTGGTAACAGGTAGGTAGGGAGGCAGGCAGGGAGGCAGGCAAGCACGCAGGCTCACTCTGAGAGCCTCAAGAGACTCTGAAGGTATGAAGTACAAGTAAGACAAAAAGTCTTACGGTTTCCAGGCTGTTCTGGGTATTTTTCTTTAGATATTTTTCATAATGATTCTTTGTTCTTCCTTCTATATTTACTCAGTCTTTAATGGTTTTTTGCCATGTGGGGATTGTGGACAATATACCACGTGGTTTCACACACATAACACATGACAAGCTGTGTTCAGCTTCTGATCTGAGGAGTTTTTGAGAATCATACTCATATATATTTATGATTGCAAAGTACTTGGAATTACTGATACTGAACTCTATAGTTAAAAGGAAAAGTATCTTGTTTCTAGGCCTTTTATACTGTGATATGACTGATCTAATAAAGGGAGTATTGCATTATCTGTGATCAAATACTACTTTAAGATCAACATGTGCCTGTAAAATATACTTCAAAAAGCTAATTACTATATTAGGTTCTGATTTTTAACAGGTGATGAACTGCCTAAGCAACTGAATTTTAAATACATTTTAGGTATAAATTTCCATTCAATGTTCACATTTCTTACTTTAGCATAGATTTTTTAGAGCTGTGTTAGTGTACCTTTTATACATTTATGCAATTTAGGATACTGATGTGATTAATTTCTTCTGAAGAGCTTTTAAGTCTTTTAAACAATTTCCAAATCAGCCACGTGGAATGCTGGTGCCACAGAAATGAGGAAAACATATTGAATTGCAGCAATGATGAAAATATAAGTAGTCTTAATGTAAGATCCTCCGTGTAGTTAAGATTACTTCTTGTTCATGGATACACTCTCCAGAACAGACCATATGTTGGGTCACAGGCAAGTCTCAATACATTTTAAAAGGTTGAAATTATACAAAATCCTTTCTCAGATCATAATGGAATAAAGTTAGAAATCATAATGTAAGGCGGAAGGCCAGAAAATACACAAATATATGGAAGCTTAACACATACTCTTAAACAATCAGTGGGTCAAGGAAGAAATTACAAGACAAACCAGAAAATATATCAAGGCAAATGAAAATGAAAACACAACATATCAAAACTTAAGGGATGCAGCAAAGGCAGTGCTGAGAGGGAAACTTATTACCCTAAATGTCTATATTAAAAAAGAAGAGCAAAAAATGAGGAATTAACTGCTCACCTGGTGGAACTAGAGAAAGAAGAGCAAACTAACCCCAAGCAAATAGAAATAAATGAAATTGTGAACATGAAAATGAGAGAAAAATCATCAAAATCAGAAGTTGGTTCTTTAACAAAATCATTAAAATCAATGGACCCTTAGATAGGCTAACAAAAAATAAAAAAGAGAGAGAGGGAGAGGGGATGCAGAGAAAATGAGAAATGGGAGGGGAGATATAACTATTAACCTACAGAAATAAAGGAGATCATGAGAGGAAACTACGAGTACCTATATGCAAATAAGCTTGACAACGTAGACAAAATGGACAACTTCCCAGAAAAGCATGAACAACCAACAGTGACTTGAGAAGAAACAGACAACCTCAACAAACAAATCACAAGTTAAGAGACTGAACCAGTCATCAAAAAAACTCCCAAAAATGAAAAGTCCAGGACCAGATGACTTCACATGTGAATTCTACCAAGCACTCAAGAAAGATTTAATACCAATCTGTTCAAACTCAAAAAATTTAAGAGGGAAAGCTACCTAAGTCATTCTAGGAAGCCAACATCACCCTGATACCAAAGCCAAACAAAGATACTACAAGAAAAGAAAATTAAAGACCAATCCCTGTAATGAATATAGATGCAAAAATCATCAACAAAATACTCACAAATCAAATTCAGCAGCACATGAAAAGAATTATACACCATGACCAAATGGATTTATTCCAGGAATGCAAGGTTTGTTCAACACAAGAAATTAATTAATGTAATACACCACACTTCAATAAATCAAAGGGGATAAACCACATGATCATCTCAATCAATACACAAAAGGCATTTGATAAAATTCAACATCCTTTCTTGATGAAAATACTTAGAAAGATAGGAAAGGAAGGGAACATCCTCAACATGATAAAGGTAATGTATGAAAAGCCCACAGTTCACATCATACTCAATGGGGAAAGACTGAAAGCTTTCCATCTAAGATGAGGAACAAAACAAGCATGCCCACTGTCACCACCGTCATTCAACATTGTGCTAGAAGTCCTAGCTACAGCAATTAGGCAAGAAAAAGGAAGAAAAAAAAAAAGTCATCCAAACTGGAAAGGCAGAAGTAGAATATTCACTGTTAGCAGATGACATGATTCTATATATCAAAAATCCCCCCAAAAAAATCTACAGCAAAGCCTCTACAGCTAATAAATGAGTACAGTAAAGTGGCAGGGTACAAGATCAACATCCAAAAATCAGGAGTGTTTCTATAAACTATTAATGAGCAATCAAAGGAAGAAATCAAGATAAAAATTCCATTTACAATACCAAAAATATTTAGGAATAAATTTAACCAAGGCCACAATAGACCTATACATAGAAGAAATTGTTAAAATAAATCATGGAAGACCTAAATAAATGGAAGGGCAAACTGTGTTCATGGACTAAATGACTAAATATAGCTAAGATGTCAATTCTACCCAAATTGATTTATAGATTCAATGGAATATCAATCAACATCCCAACAACTGACTTTGTAGAAATAAAAAAACACAATAATCAAATTTATTTGATTAAGGCATGGATGCCATGAATAGCTAAAATTATCTAGAGAAAGAGCAATGAAATGGGCAGTCTTACACTACCTGACTTTTAGAATAAAATGCAGGGAAATAGCTCATAGATGTGACAGGAGGTGGTTTCCTAAATCTTACACCCAAAGTGCAAGCAACGAAAAAAGAAATAGATAAAGAGGATATACTCAAAATTTAACACTTTTGTGCATCAAAGAACTTTGTTAGAAAAGTAAAAAGGCAGCCTAGGTGACGGGAGACAATATTTGGAAAGCCTACATCAGATAAGGATTTAATATTCAAAATATATAAAGAGATTCTACAACCCCAAAACAAAAAAGACAAACAACCCAATTTACAAAATGGGCAAAAGACATGCCCAGGCACTTTTCCAAAAGAGGAATACAAATGGCTCAAAAAAGATACTAGACCTCATGCTGAAGAGTCACTTCTGGAGGATCCCTTTTGTTGCTCAGATGAGGCCTCACTCTCCCTAAGCCCAACTTTACAAGTGAAATCATTGCCATCCTCTTTACATGGGACACAACATCCAGGGATGAAAGTCTTCCTGGTGGAGTGGGAGATGACTCCCAGGGATGAGTTCAGCCTTGGCACCATGAGATCAACAATTCCATCCTGACCAAAAGGGGGGAAATAAGTGTAACAAATAAAATATCAGTAGCTGAGAGAGTTCAAATAGAGTCGAGAGACTACTCTGGAGATTGCTCTTATGCAAGCTACCTATCATAACCTGCCAATCCTCAACCAGGACCATTCCAGCCAATCCTAAAGAACACCTAGGGCAATATATAAGATTCCACAGGGATTCCATGCACTTTACTCTCCAGAAACCTACAACCTCCAGATGGGTTCCTGGACCAGATCAGTCCTGAAATCTAGAGGGTACAGCCTCTCTAGAACATCAGATAGTTCCATCTTCCTACCCCACATTATTGACAGACCCTTCCCACATGAAAAAGTTAGAATGGCCATAGCCCAAACAACCCTAATGAGAGGGATAGAAAGATCAAAGTTGATGGCGGAGTTATACAGAAAAGACAGGATTTAACAAATGAGTATAATTGCTGAATCACTAAACCGATATCTCTTTTAGTCTTCAGGATCTTAGAGCAGCTAAAAGTAAAAACCTAAAATTGTGGAATTATAACCCTGAAATATGTTCTACACCTAATTGTGGTGCTGTGCTATGAAATTTATTCTTTTTTGTAGATATGTTATTTTTTTACAAAAAAGAAAAATAAAGTTGATTGTGATGATAAAAAAATATTTATGTATTCCAGCCTCCTATATTCTGGAGCAGCTAGAAGGAAAAATCTAAGAGGATCACATAGTAGCCCATGACAAACTCTGGGATCTGTCCTGTAATTACTTGTTGAAGAGTGCTTTGAAAAGTAAAAAAGATGCTCGACCTCACTGCCTATTAGGGAAATGCAAATCAAAAACACAGTCAGATATCATCTCACATCCACTAGAATGGCCATTATCAAAAAAACAGAAAAGCTGAAGTGCTGGAGAGGATGTGGAGAAAAAGGCACACTTATTCACCATTGGCATGAATGTAGAATGGTTTAACTGCTATGGAAAGCAGTTTGGCAGTTCCTCAGGAAGCTAATATAGAATTGCCATATGATCCAGCAATCCTATTACTAGGCATATATTCAGAGGAACTGAAGGCAAGAACGCAAATGGACATTTGCACGTGGATGTTTACAGCGGCATTGTTCACAATTACCAGGAGATGGAAACAGCCCAAATGTCCATCAATGGACAAGTGGCTAAACAACTATGGTATATACATACAATGGAATATAAAACAGCTCTAAGACAGAATCAAGTCATGATGCTTTTCTTATTCCTGCGAAGAAGCTACGTGAACTTATGATTATACCTAAGAGTCACCCCCAGAGAACCTCTTTTGTTGCTCAGATGTGGCCTCTCTAAGCCAACTCTGCAGGTGAACCCACTGCAACCCACCCCCCAAACACACATGAAACATGGACTCCCAGGGGTGTAAATTTCCCTGGTAACATGGGACATGACTCCCAGGAATGAGGTTGGCCATGGCAACATGGGAGTGAGAAAGCCTTCTTGACTAGAAGGGGGAATACAAAGTTTCAGTGGTTGAGAGATTTCAAATAGAATTGAGAGATCACTCTGGAGGTTACACTAATGCCTCCTTTAGTATATAATACTAATATATACTGAAGAACAGTATACAGATATCCCTTTTCAGTTTTCAATTTACTGGAATAGTAAGAGCGAAATACCTGACACTGCTGAAATGTAACTCAATAGCCCTGATTTTTTAACATAACTGTTTAACTACAGAGCTTTTAAGGTCTGTCCATGTGATTGTGAAACCCTTGTGACTGACTCCCTTTATTCATTGTACGGACAAATGAGTAAGAAAACAAAGACAAAAAATAAATAATATGGGAGAATGAGGAGTATGGGATATTTTGGGTGTTCATTTTTACTTTATTTTCAATTTTATTTATTTTTTTGGAACAATGAAAATTCAAAAATCAATCATGATAATGAACGCACAGCTATATATGAGGATACTATAAACCACTGAGTACACTTTGGAAGATTATATGGTATGTGAAAAAATAATATATATCAGTCAAATTGCATTCAAAAAAAGATTACCTCTGATTTTCATACTATTGTGTAAGGGAACAGATCTCTGACAGACTAATACTATAGAGAATTCAAAAAATTATTCTTGTTAGAATGCTATATGGCATGGCAACAGCTCACTGAAGATACAGATCTCTCTCTCTGACAGCATCACTTACACTAGTTAGGAACAACTGAAATGGTTGCAGTGGGGAGCCCCCAGAACAACCCAAAGAGCTTAAGACATTTTTAGCTTATATTTCACACCTTCTGCCTACCTGCATAACTACCTATTATTAGTTCTAGTATTTCATTTTATTATCCTACCCTAAGTACCCTCAGCTCCCAAAGAAAGAGAGAAATGGAGGAATGAAAATTATAAAACAGAGCAATGCAAGTAGCTATTATGTGGGATGAGCTGGATTTTTAAAAAATTTTATGAGCTACACTGCTGTTTGAAACTAAATATACATACAAATACACACAAAAGAGGTACTACTTTTTCAGCATTACATTTGCATTTAAACAAAAAAAAAGACTGGACTCTTCAAAATCCACTTACTTCATAAATGAACAAGCATGCAAGTATAACAGAAGTTGACTTGACTTACATAAATTAGATTTACATGCACACTATATTTGAAAACATCTGCAGGGCGGGCCATGGTGGCTCAGCAGGCAGAATTCTTGCCTGCCATGATGGAGACCCGGGTTCAATTCCCGGTGCCTGCCCATGCAAAAAAAAATATCCACAATTATCTGGTGTATTTGCAAGTCTAAGTATATATTCTGAGCATGCACTAACAAAATATACTAAATTATTTCAGAGAAGTTCAAAACATCTCCAAGCAGAGATGACTCCAAGCTTAAAACCAGTGCCAGGTCTACCCAGGGGCTCTAGGGTGAGATCAAGTTACACGGCCTATTTTCAGTTATACACCCCAACCCTCCAAATGATGATCAGTTTAGAAAGAACAAAGAGCAGTCTTTTATTTTTCTTCTTTTTTTTTTCGGGGGAGGGATAAACGATAAACAGAGCTTACCCCTTTATTTACTACAGGACAGAAAACAGGTATAATCAAATATCTTTAATTATATCTTCAATTATTTTTATGGAAGGAGTTTCCTTGGAACACTAAGCTCTATGAGGGAAGATTGTCCTTGTGAACCTAAAATCTAAGTTCAGTGCTGATATAGAAAAGGCTTTCAAATGCTTTCTGATCTTGGAATAAATCTGAAATGGATAGCCCCGGACAGCAAGTCTAGTGGAATATTTTACTATAGTTGAGCATCTTCCCTGTGCCTACTCTGACCAAAACGGCAGAAAGGCCAGTTCTGCAGCCATGCTGACAGAGCTACTACCACTCCTCTCCATCCTCCCCACACTCACCCTCTGTCTTTATGCCACCACATCTCCACTCTCAGCTCTAGTCAACATTTTAGCTTCCCAACTGCCCAAATGTCTTTCTCATTTGGGGGAGGGACGACTCTTTTGTCTGAACACAGTATGGGTAAGACCCAAGGTACCCATCCAACCCACTCCGCCTTGAAAGACAAAGGAGTTCCACCCTCTCTCCGGTGCTGACAACCAGGAAGTGGGCAGGTGATCTAGGTTCAGCCAACGAGCTGTTCTCAACAAGAACTGTGAATCCTTTGGGGTGATTAAAATACTCCAAAGGTCAGAGTCTTTGGAGGGAAGGTCAGAAATTACTCATGGTGCAAATAGCAGTAGGGTGACCTATGGGTGTGACCCTGGCTCCAGTACATACAGCCCCACTTCATTTGATTCATGTGCATCTCCAGAGCCTGATTCTCCAGTTTGCCACTGATTCTGTAAACTGCCGAACTACTTTTCTGTTAAATCAGCTGGAGTAAGTTTCTGCTGTCTACCACCAAGAACCAGCCATCCCATCTAAGCTTACCTCCAACAGACAGACAGTAGCTGAAGGCAGCCACCTGAGTGAGTCCTGGTGAGACCAGCAGAACTATCATTCAATTAACAGAACCACGAAATTAAAGAGCTACTCTTTGAAGCCACGAGAAAAAAGTCACACAAGCAGAATCCCTCTTAAAGACCCCCACTGCCACCACAGGGGATTCTTTAGAACCCAGCATAGGAAAAAGCGAGAACTGGCACTACAAAGCACGATCACTCATAGAATACCGTTAAGAATACCAGTGATTGACCTATGAGTATTAAGAGCATCACACCAGAGGGGGCGGGGGAGGGCAGGGGGCGGCAGGGGGAAATACGTTAAATTCTCATCTCTCCCTTAGCTTTAATTCTTATTACCTCATTTTCAAAACAGAAAGATCACCCAGAATAACTTTTTTAAAAAATTATCCATAATCACTGTTTATGAAATGAGCAACACAATTCCAACTGTGCAATTTTACATTCAACACAATTTCAGAAATATGGCTATTTTTGTGTGTTTCAGATTTTCTATACTAAGTATTTAGTGTTTGGGTTATCAGGGGATAAAAAACTGGTACATTTTTTATTATAACCTCCTTGCCACTTATACCAGAGTTTTCTAAAAGGACACCATCTATTCTCAGTCTTGCTGAGGCTTAGAGTCTCCTAAATAATGGCCTTAAAGATACAAATACGAACAACTTTGATTATCTGCTAAGACAATTTGGACATTTCCATAACCCATCATCTTTTAATATTTTACAGATGATATCTTGAGATTTTTGAAGATTTATGTATCTGCTAAATTTAACAATATTTTAATCTCTAACAAAACAGGAAAAGTTTATCCACATAATCCCACCACAGCCCCATACTCCAATGATTTTGCAAGCACAGAATTTGTGAATCTAGAAGAGTTGAAATTCTAGTTACACAACCACCCTGAAGACTCGAAATGGATACCCAAAAGGTGGGAGCCATTACTGTTAGCAAACCACCACCTCAGTTTAGGGGAGAAGAGAGGGAATGTGCTGATAATTCTCTGAGTTCTTAAAGGGTTCTTGTTTAAAGTGTTCTTGTTTATACCAGCACCATCCACAATCCCAAATAAGAAAGAAGGGCTTAACCTACTACAGAGCTTCACTAATTCCAGACACCCAGAAGCACTGGGAGTTCTAGCCAGGAAGGGAGAACACAGACAGTAAGATGCCATTCATACTCACCACTTTCTCGGGAGTTCAGACCATTTTAAATTCAGGTAATGCCTAAATGCTGCCAAATCCATCGCATGTTTATGTTAATACTCAAATCTGTATACATATCAAGAGGGTCTCTACGAAGACAAGTGAGATGCAACTTCCACATTGACCAACCCCAACAAAACTTTCTATGTAGAAAAGTCCATGGTGAGCTCTTCCTCTGTAATGTGCAGGCTATGGGTAGTGATCTCTGTCTCCCAATCCAACCACTCAACGTTTAAACTAAATTCCTCATCAGTTCTTGTAAGTTTAAAGTCATTTTCTCATCATGTACCAATGGCAAAATATTAGGATTTCTAGAAGTCCATCCACATATTTTTTTTTGTAGTGACACAAGGAACATAACATGCAGACTTATAAAAGCAAACTTGTGAAAGTCACAAGGTTTGTTCCAATTCCTATCAATAGCCCAGAGGCCAAGGAGTAGCTTCGGGCTGTCCCCAGCTCAGAGGTACACATTACACAGCAGATAATCTCAGGACAGTTTACTTGAACTCCAGCAAAGAACCAAAGTGCCTTTGATCTTACATTTATTTTTCCTACTTGATAACCCTGGCAACATCCTATCACCATCATGTTTTACTTTCCACAGTCCATAAATGAAATGAGCAAACAAATCGTATTTTGAAACTATACCATCAGTATTTCTTCAATCAGTGCTTCCAAATCTTTTTCGTATGTGCCACAATATGAAGAAAAGAACACTTGCATGTTCACAGCATATTTGTTTTGCTTCATAAGCAAAAAAAAAAAAGCTGTTCTTTGTTTATGGCCCCTGACCTGGAACTCTAGAGAGTAGGATCAGACCCATTATCTCAGCAAATGGGTCATATATTTGCAGCAGCACCCAAAACCAGATCTGACTTCTCATCTGAGGAGAATGTACTTCAAGTAACTTTATTACCCACACAGCAAGCCAGACTTTGTCAAACACGAATTTGATCCGTTCTTCCCTAATCTGCCCAAACTACCAATGAGGACATCCACCAACTGTAAATAATTAGCTCTTCTGGAGTCAATCCTATATGAATTTCTGTAGCAAGTGATTAGGATAAAGAAAGCTACAAGAAACAATTCAGCAACATAACAAAGGCACCCACCCTTTTCATCGGAAGAGACAGGCATGTTGATTCTTTTCAAAACAGAAAATCAACCACCAACTGCCTAAAATGTATCAGGTTCCCACTCTTCTTCCAGGTAACTGTAGATTAGCTCTCCTAGAGAACTCGGACTAAAACCGAGGGCCTATTCTATACAAGGTGGTTCTCCCACTGATATGCAGGGGTGCATGGGTGGTTCAGTGGTAGAATGCTCACCTTCCATGCCGGAGACCCAGGTTCCATTCCTGGACCATGTACCACCACTCCCACCCCTCAAAAAATTATGATATGCTGGAAAGTGAGGAAAATTAAGATTACTTAAAGACAAGAAGCCAGTTTCAAGAAATATATCTGTCCTTTATTTATTACACTTGTTAACTGATTTTTTGCACTATACAATCCATAAGTCTAATAGGAGGTGAAAGATAATTTCAATTGAATTAGAGATAAAGTAGGAAGATAGGGTTTTAAAATATTTTTCTGTATTATGTATCAATAAACTGATTTATAAACTGATATGATGTAACATATTACCAACAATTAACAAGCCAGATATACTTCAAATACCAGGGAGTTTCAGGAAGACTTTCTTAAAGATAAGAACAAATATTTTATAAATGTTCACATTATTGCCAGCTCAGGAAAATCAGATAAAGGGCCTTATTTCTTTCCTTTCCTTTTTTCTAACTTCCTAATGGATCACAGTTTTTCCAAGCTGACTTCTCTCCATTCTCTGAGCACATCTGACTCCCTAAACCAAATGCCCAATTAGCTTATCCCCAAAGCGAAACAGTAACACCACCATAAAAAACTTTACCTGTATTTTATGTTTTCTGAAGATGAGTTAAGGACTTTTATAATTTTCTGAAAAATTGTCTCTACTGCTATTTTATGCAGTCCTTCATATTTCTGGAATACAGTGGTCTACTTTCTAATAGTAGCACTTTGCACTGTTGTTTATACGTTTATATTTATGCATCCTTTTACTAATCACCTATTTCTTAGAGACATCATACAGTTACATTATATAGTTACATAATAATATTAGAGTCAATTACTCTGCTTTTTATTTGGAGTGTTTAGTCCACTTATACTTAAAATAATTATTTATGTAATATTTTGATTTACATCATATATTTTTGAAATTCAGATTCTTTTTTGTTGTTTTTTCTAGTAAATAAAATACGTAATATTAAATTTTTAATAAATAAATAAACAAGATGCAGACCAAAAAACTCTGCTTTACACATTAAAATGTGTACATTTTAATCCAATTAAGATCATTTTGAAAGTCTTCTGGTAACTTTTGACAACTAAATGGCACTCAAAATGACAGTAAGGCTAAATTTTACTGAAGTTTTACATTGATAGTTGGAGACAACTTGCATTCAAATTAAGCATATGAACTATTGATTGCGCTGAAGCAGTGGAATGTAAACATTTTTCAGGTTTTTTTGACTGCTCCGAAGCAGTGGAATGCAAATATTTTTCAGGTAGCATGCACTGCCCCAAAGCAGAAACTTAAAAAAAATAAAAGCAGAAATCCCATAATCTTGGATATTCAAGTTTTCAAAGTTTAATTATTTTACAAAATGCTATATTCAGGGTGTTTCCACATGTAACTTGTGCTTCTACTGAATTATTTCCAAAAAATAATTCTTAAAAGTACAATTAGTCAAAGCATATCATTTTTAATAGCTTATTACTTTTTAGAAGATTTATAAAGATAATTTATTTGAAAAAATAAGTAAAATAAAAAGATAAAATTGTTATAAATATCCTCATACAAAAATTTTTGGTGGATATATATATATATATCTTGACTGACAGGACTTTATAAGAAGCTGCCAAACAATTTTCCAGAGGCCTGATGAGACATTTTTGCACTCCTACCAGCAATATATGAGTCCCATTGTTCCACATTCTCAGACACTCTTGGCATTATCAGTCCTTTTAGTTTTAACTACTTTAGTTGGTGTGACTAGTATTATTAAGTGTTTTAATTTGAATTTCCTTGATGACTAATGATGTCAAGCATCTTTTCATGTGCTTAGATGTAGGTCTGTCTTTGGGTAAGTGTCTGTTACTGATTTTCCAATTAGTTTATCTTGTTGACTTATATACGTTCTTTATATATTGCAGATACATAAGTCCCTCATCGTTTTTTTTTTTAATTGTGGTAAAATATACATAACTTAAAATTTACCATTTTAACCCTTATGAAGTGTAGTATTCAGTGACATTTAGTACACTCATGATGTTGTGTATCACCATTATTTCCAAAATTTTTCCATCACCCCAAACAGAAACTGGTGCCCACTCAGCAGTAACTCCCCAACCTCCTCCACCCTCAGCCCCTAGTAAATTCTATTCAACTTTATCTCTATGAATTTGCTAATTATAGCTACCTCATATAAGTGGAATCATACAGCATTTGTCCTTTTGTGTCTGGGTTATTTCACTTTGCATTAAGTTTCAAGATTCATTCACATTGTAGCATGTATCATTTATTTCTGGACTCTCAATTCTATTCCATTGGCCTATGTATCTATATCCTGGGGCCAGTACCACACTCCCTTGATTACAACTGCTTCACAGTAAGTTTTGAAATCAGGAAATGTGAATCCTCCAACTTTGCTCTTCTTTTCCAGGATTGTTTTGTCTATTCTGGGTTACTTGCAATTCCCTATGAATTTTATAATCAGCAAAGAAGTCTGCAGGTATTCTGAAAGGGATTGCACTGACCCTACAAATCAGTTTGGGAATTTTATCTTTTTTCTTTTCTTAATTAGAGAAATTGTGGGTTTACATAAACCACTCTATTGTGAACACCTTGCATCAGTGTGGTACATTTATTACAACTGATGAAAGCACATTTTAAAAACTGTACTACTAACTATAGTCCATAGTTTAACTTAGGAGTGTCACACAGTTCCATTTTTTCCAACTTTGAAATATAACATATATACAAAAAAGCAATAAATTTTGAAGTACACTGTAGCACGCAGTTATAGAACAGATTTCAAAGTGTGGTAATGGGTTACAGTTCCACAATTTCATTTTTTTTCTTCTAGCTGCTCCAAGACACTGAAGACTAAAAGAAATATCAATATAATGATTCAGCAGTTACACTCATTCGTTAAATCCTATTTCTCTGTTATAACTCCTCCTGCTCATTTAATCCTTCTCCCAATCTCTAGGGGTATTTGGGCTATGCCTATTCTAACTTTTTCATGTTGGAAAGGGGCATCAACAATGGGATAGAAGGATGGAAATGGGTGATATTCGTGGGAGACTGACCCCTCTGGGTTTCAGGACTTATCTAGCCTTGGAACCATCTAGAGATTGTAGGTTTCTGGAAAGTAATCTTAGTACGTGGAAACTTCTGTAGAATCTCATATAGTGCCCTAGGTGTTCTTTAAAGTTAACAGGAATAGTGTTGGTTTGGGTTTGGCAAAGTATGGTAATAAGTAATATCTAGCTGAAGCTTATGTAAGAGTAGCCTCCAGAGCAGCCTCTCAACTCTATTTGAACTCTGTCAGCCACTGATACCTCATTTTGTTACATTTCTTTTCCCCCTTTTTGTCTGGAAGGCATTGTCGATCCCCCGGTGCCAGGGGCAGGCTCATCCCTGGGAACCATGTCCCATGTTGCAAGAGAGACTTTCACCCCTGGATGTCATGTCCCACGTAGAAGGGAGGGTATTGATTTTCCTTGCAGAACTGGGCTTAGAGAGAAAGAGGCCACATCTGAGCAACAAAAGAGATTTCCTAGAAGTAACTATTAGGCCACAGCTATAGGTAGTCTTAGCTTCTCCGCCTCAGAATTAAGTTTTATAAGAGCAAGCCTCAGGATCAAGGTCTTGGCCTATTGACTTGGGAGTCCCTAATGTTTGAGACAGTTTCAGGGATTTCCCAGGTGGTTAAGTTTAATGGTTCCTTTCTCTCAAGGGACTTCTTCATCAGTACTTTTTAATTATCTGCCCAACATTCTCTGGGATGTATCAAGGTGTTACATTAAGCTAGTCAGCATTACAAGCCATCATTCCCATTCTGGGCACCAGTTCCATGAATTTTTTTTTTTAATTTTTATTCTAGTAACATTCATACAACATAAAATTTCCCCTTTTACCACTATCAAATACATAATTTATAGGTGGTTCAGTTGTAGAATGTTCACCTGCCACGTAGGGAGACTTGGATTCAATTCCCACCCCATGCACCCCCCCCCAAAAAAAATCATATATAATTTAAGGCTATTAATTACATTCACAATGTTGTGCTACCCATCACCCACCACCACCTACCCAACACTGTTTTTAAAGTAAAGATTTATTTTAAACACTATTTTCCCCAATTTTAAAACACCATCAAATGATAAGTAAAAAATTCAATAACTGGGGAAGGGGAGGGGGAGATGGAAGAGAAAGACTAGAAAAGTCCCACCAACAGTATATAATTTTTAGCTACTTACTCATCAACAGCACACAATGTTCATATAATAATCATTTCCAAGAAAAGAAAAAAAAGAATCATTTTCTTCTTCAGGAATACTATCAACATTTGGGCATAAACATACTTCAGAACATTCAGAAAGTATTTGTCTAGATGACTTTTGACAACTGGAAATTAGGTAGAGCTGATATCACAGTGACTTAGTACTTTTCATAACAGCACCTAGCATATCATAGGAATGCAAATATTTCTTGAATAACTGGGTATCTCATGCTTTTGGCTTAATGTCTTTAGGACAAATAATTTCACTGGCACATCTTAATGGGGATTGCAGTTGATCTATACTTCCTGATGGATCCAATTTATTTCATTTTTTCCCAATTAATCAAAATATAGATAACTAGAAGTTAAGTAGCTTCTCTGAAAAAATAGCCAGAATTTTTTACTACCGATACTGGAAAGAATGAGCTTCATGACACATGAATTAGTCAGCCAACTTCTGACTTTAAAAAATCTTTATTCCAAGAGATCTGGAATTTTTAGTTGCCCTGAGTTGCATGGCCTATGGCAATCTTTTGTATTTTCAACTGACCTTCCATTTCAATGATGCTCTGTGCTATGTAATCTTTTTAAAGAAATTTTAATTTACAACTCACAGTTCAAATTTAATTAAACAACTTTGTTATTACCAAAGCAAATAAAAAAGGTGGAAAATGGCTGAACAGACAACTTCTATACAAAGCTAATACTGTATACTGTATAAGCAATAAGTGCAGCACTATTAATATTCTTCTCACCACCATCTTAATTGGCATCTTTTGACCTCAACTGACCGATACCTTTCAACCTCAAAAACATAATGCATACATTTCTTAGTGGCTACAATTAAGAACTATTTGTTGCCTGTATATTCTATAATTCAAGGTTTTTTAAAAGGTTAGCATCACTGTTCTTAAGGCAGTCTGTCCAGGCGATCCTCAGTCAGGTCATGGCTATGCGACCTTGTTCCCTGACTCCCAATTCTCCTGAACGAATCTTGTTTGGCTGTCCCCCAGTCACACAGGTCATTTGAGAATTGTGAAGCAATTCACTCCCTGCAACTGTCTAGGCCAGAAGACTTTTGATTTTTATTACAAATTTTCCTCTAGTAGTAGACCTCGTATGTCCCTAGCTTCAGAGTCACAAGAAAGAGTCTCAACTCAATGTTCAGTAAGGCTTATTAGGCAACAGTATTAAACTCCCCAGGACCAGAAAAACAGAAATGACATACATGGTAGGTCCAGAACTCACGGCCATTTGTAAGTGAAGATCCCTCAAAAGCTATGTGGTGCAGGAAATCATTCCTGTGAGCACCCACCACAATCCTTCAAGAGTCAATAAAACACTAAGGTTTATAGCATATAATCTATAATCAGACCAAGGTCACCTGCTCTGCTCCTCATTAGCTTCCTGGCTTTGGGAAATTTACTAAACCTCTCTGGGCAGTAGGTTCCTCATCTGTAAAAAGGAGATGATAACAATTATACCTACTTTATATGGTTGCTCTGAGAATTAAAGGCATTAATATAAGGTGCTTAGAGCAGGGTTGGGCACACAGTTCATAAGAGTTATCTGTTATTATTTCTACCACACAGTTGTCTGTACCTGATCAATCTCTCAAGGAACACAAGCTTCTTCAAAGTAGGCTCTATGCTTAATTCAGCTTTAAGGACTCCAGTGCCTCCTGCAATTGGTGGTATTTGTGTGTGTTTACTAAAGGAAATTAAGTCTGCTCATAGACACTTGATTTTCATTTCTGTCAATGTACACCTGACAGTGTTACCCAATGAGAAAATGAACACCGAGATGGGATTCACAAGTTTCTTTCAGAGCGCATCTTCTCATGTAGATGCTTGTGTCTAAATGTGGAAAGTACTGCTAAAACCATGTAGTGATAACTCAAGTATTTTCTTCATCTTTTTGAAAACCCTCATCTTAAATTTGTAACTCAAATTCAAAACCACTTTGGCCAACTGGGAACTCAAATGGGAATACTCTCTGGAAACTTTTCACATCATTTCTGTTCTGCATTTGTAAAACCATGAAAGCTTTGTCAAATATCCCTTCTTTACACGTAGTAAAGCTCAACTGGCATACAAAGGAAAACTTTTAGCAATGTGGGAGAATCACTATATTTTCATTTTTAAGATTATTTTAAGGTGCATACCTTCTAGAAACTTTCTTCAAGCAACAAAAATTCTTTTTCAGGAAAGACTAATGCTCCCATCTCTTCAAAGGTCAAAGTTAAGCAGGTAACATTCCCCTTGGAATTGTTTAAAGGGGAGTACAAGGTGTAAAGGAAATAGTAGAACCATCACTCTATATACTAATATTATAATTCTTGTCTTGGGCTTTCATTAGTATAAGATGTGTTTTTCAAAGCAGATGGAATTCCCACTGGCAGTTTATAATGCTGTTAAACACAGGTAGTGATGACATACTCGCAGCTAGTCTGGTTTAGGGTTAATACTACAAAAGTCTCATTTTTCAACTAACTTTAGCATCTGCACAAATTTAAATAAACCTTGCTAACCTCTGAAAGCAGCAACTATGGTCACTTTTTTTCCAAAGAACTGGTGAAAAACTTGGCTGACTTTACTAATTTCTAAATAATAAGAAAAGTTTAGTCATTGTAAACTTTTTGCTACAGAAAGTAGGAAATTATAAACTGAATTCACTGAAATTTCTAAATTCTCAGTTTCAAATATAGAGCAACTTGGCCCTTCTTCCTCTTCCCACCCTACCTGCTCTTCTGTACTCCACTTCCAATAAAATCTTATACTCTCTCAAGCAAAATATCATCATTTATAGACGCTTCCTATTAGTTCAGTAAACAACTTAATATCTTCTCCAAATCTCTGAAAAGATTCACAAAACATTCCTCTTGTTTTCTCTTTATTACTAATTTTTAAATAAAACATAAGAAATTTTTTTAAAGGAATGGCTTCACAATGAAATGAGAATCTGTAATTAGGATGCCTCCATTTTTTTCTCCAAATACACTGATATGCTATATCAACCAAAAACAAGCATTACCTGTAGTCTGATTTCTATTACTAATATCAAAGTCAGCTCTGACCATCAGCTTTGAAGCATATTATTTTGTAAATAAAGATCCTGTTGATATGCAAACCTTCCCCAGTAAAACAATTTTTAAAAGCCACAAATTTCAAAAGCCATTAAAAGTATGAAAGACAAAGTTACAGAAACTCCACATTGCCCCCACAAATGTTTAGAGGCCAAGAACTCATCAGCCATGGGCAGTT
This sequence comes from Myrmecophaga tridactyla, assembly GCA_004026745.1. NCBI lineage: Eukaryota > Metazoa > Chordata > Mammalia > Pilosa > Myrmecophagidae > Myrmecophaga > Myrmecophaga tridactyla. Next base: position 67,153 of record PVIY010010431.1, read on the forward strand.
TACATACACTGCAGAACGGGGGTAGGGGTGGGGGAACTGTCTAAAAGTGCCCAGTGGAGAAGCAACAAGTCACGGGCAAGGAAGCCTCAATAAGACTTAGTGCCTATTCTCATTGGAAACCATGAAGGAAAGAAGGAAGTGGGTGACATATTTAAAGTGCTGAAACAAAAAAATTGCCAACCAAATATTCTATATCTGGCAAAACTGTCTCTCAAAAATGAGGGAGACAATGTACCTCCCAAAAAAAAAAAAAAAAGAGGGAGAGAATGAGACATTCCCAGATAAACAAAAGCTGAGGTATTTACACCAAACTGGCCCTACAAAAAATGCTAAAGGGAATTCTGCAAGTTGAAAGGAAGATAAATAATAGGTGGAAGACACAGGAAGAAATAAAGATCTTCGGTGAGGGTAATGACACAGGTTAAAAAGTGCCAGTAAGTACTATTATAATTTTGTTTGTAACTACACTTTTTACTTCCTACAGGATCTAAAATGCAAAATACATAAAATATAATGATAAATCAGTGGTTTGTACTCATAGCATAGATTTGTCATTTGTGACAAAACTATGTAAAGGTGAGGGGATGAAAGGGTATAGAAACAAAATGTTTATATACTATTGAAGTTAAGTTGGCGTCAAAGTAATTGAGATTGCTATAGATTTAGGATGTTAAATTTAAGCCCCAGAGAAACTAAAAAGCAAATATCAGAGAATATACATGCTCATGCTCACAGAAACAGAAAGTTGAGTATAGGCTGCCAGGGGCAGGGAGAATGGGGAGTATGCATAATGGGTACAGAGTTTCTGTTTCAGGAGATGGGAAAGTTTTAATTGGTGGTGAGGTACTGCAACATTGTGAATGTGATTAATTCCACTAAATGGCATACTCCAGAGTGGTTGAGATGGGAAAGTTTATGTTGTATTTATTTTTGCATTTGGAAGTCAAATTCTTCCATCCTCATTTTTTTTTTTACATGGGTAGGCACCAGGAATCGAACCTGAGTCCTCTGGCAGGGCAGGCGAGCATTCTTGCCTGCTGAGCCACCGTGGCCCGCCCAGTTTATGTTGTATTTATGTTCCCACTAAAAGAAAAAAGAAAAGAAAGGGAGGGAAGGAGAGTGGGCAACTTTAAAAGACACTGAAAGTTAAATGCAATACATGATTCTGAACAGGAGTCTAATAAGAGGGGTAGAAAAGGTTCAAAATGACATTTTCAAGATATATGAAAATATTAGTGTAACAGCTGTAAACTTTACATTAATGTTAAATTTCTGGAACTGGATAACTGCATTTAAGGTGATTATGTAAGTGACTATTCTTGTTCATGGGAAATGTATATGGTAGTATTAAGCATAAATTTACAAAACCATATCATGTTCTGGGAGCATGATTTATACAACTGACACACAAATGTTCAGAAAATACATAACCAAAACAGACAAATAGATATACCGATAGATGGAAAGATAGATGAGTTGATAGAATAATGACGAGATAACTAAAATGATGCAGCAAAA
>PVIY010010432.1:0-68672 GCA_004026745.1 Myrmecophaga tridactyla
AAAAAATAAATAAAATCTTTTAAAAATAAATGTTAAATTAAAAGTCATAGAACTCCAAGTCATTGGCTTGTTTAGCTAGAAGAACACAATTGATTTAATCTAGATAAGAAAATGAAGACCTTCCTAGAATTTGAGAGACTAAATTGCTTGTAAATCATCAACATTGTAGATATTTAGAATATTTTTTTCTGGCAATTTCATCAAGTGGATCCTGATGAATGTTTTCTTTTAATGGAATAAAAAACTTGTATGATAAAAATAAAATTAGTCCTAGGCAATTTCAGTAAATCAGAAACTGACCTTCTGTTTCTAAAACTTGGGTCATCCACATTAAATTTCCCAGAAAAATTATTTAAACCATATTAAGAAAGCTCGCTCTAAAGCATATCTGCTTATTCCTATAAACATTGTTAATTTAAAAGGTATAAAATTGATATTTAGTTTGATATGAATTTCAAACTTGCTCTCTGGGCAAATATACGATTTAAGTTTCCTGGTGGTATTTCAAATTTAATTTAAAATAAAATATTTCAAATTGAGAAGGCCTGAGCTGTACAAATAACATGACACATCATCTGTCAGTTTTCCAGAAGAGATCTTGATTTTGCTCTGCAGATGTTAACTAAAAGCCCGAGTAGATAAATGAACTTAAATTTAGTGAGATACTTCAGAACCCAGCTTCAGGACTGTGTTATTTCCTTTACAGTCGAAAAAAAAAATTAACCATTGGAAATCTGTTTTAGAATTATTTAGAAATTTCTTTCTGAAGTTCGGGATACATATCCTTTTTTTCCTCTGCATATCTGTGGCAGATAATCTTTTCATCTCTGGCCAGGAAGCACAAGCCAGAAACAGCTCAAGACCCGTGATAACTCTGCATAAATAAATGCATTCACTTTCTGAATGTCATTTTCGGAAGAAGCCAAATTCTACGTAAACCAATAGGTTTTATTACACTGTAAAATCTTACAACAATAAAGGAGTGATTAACTGACTCAAATATTGTCATGTTGATATGGAACTATAGTGTTCTACAGAGAGATTGGTGGAGAGAGCTGCTCCTGGAATCCTCATCTCTGGCTCCGCCACAAACTGTGTCTAGTTCTTGATAAAAACACTGGTCCTCAATATTTTCTTCTGCAGGATGAGGGATTTAACATTACTAAGATCTCTTCCACATATATTTATTAGCTATGCATAATATATCTACATATTTATATGATACATAATTTAATATTTTCACTATATCTAGTATCTTCATGTATATCTATTCACTTCAGGTACAAAATGTTTATATTATTTTATATATGGTCCTATCAGTGAAACATCAAAAATACCTAATGCCTGAAGTAAGAGCCTTCAAGGCTTTTCAAATGGCTTTAGGTTTTTCTAAGCAGTTATGCCTTTTCCAACATTTCCAAAATATCTTGCTTACTTTAAGGTTGATTATAGCGCTATTTTAAAGAAATCCAAAGCAGAGAGCACAGTAGCTTGATGAAACACGAAAAAGAAAAATGCACGACTATGTTAAATTTTCCTTTATGTAAAATATGGGGGAATTTCAAAGAGACTGTCAATGGGTTCATGGGTTGCTGTAATGGAACAGGGAACAGACGATGAAAATGTTCCCCATACCTTCAACCATCATCGTGGTGTGAAAGCCTCCATCAAACCTAAGTATTAAAAGGTCCAGAATGTGGAGGGAGATGTGAAATTCCCCAAACAGTTCATTTCTTAGTGAGTTACAGTGCTTGGACAATGCAAAGCCATTTCCTAATACACTTACTGCTAGAGAGGAAGCCACCTGCCTCCATTTCTCCTGGCCAGTTTAGACAGCACAGCTTTTTTTTTAATAATTAGAGAAGCTGTGGGTTTACAGAACATTCATGCATAAAAGACAGGACTCCCATGCACCACTCCACCACCCACACCTTGCATCGGTGTGGAACATTTGCCACAACTGATGACAGCATGTTTTTATAATTATGCCATTAATTAAAGTCCATGCTCTAGCTTAGGGTTTACTGTGTACTGTAGCTCCATGAATTTTCTTTCAATTTTTATTCTCCTACACACATACAATCCAACATTTCCCTCCTTAATCACATTCAGATACATATCTCAGGGCTACTAAGCATCTTCATAATGTTGTACCACTGTCACCAGCATACGCCACCAAAACACTTCCATCATTCCAGACAGGAACTCCATACAGTTCAAGCCCCTTCGTCCCACTCCCCAACCCCACCCCATCCCCAGGTAACCCAAATTCTAGATTCTGATTCTACGAGTTTGCTTAATTCTAATTGTTTCAAATCAGTGAGATCATGAGATCCTTTTGGACAGCATAGCTCCTTTTTTTTTTTCCACATGGGCAGGCACTGGGAAACCAACTCGGGTCTCCGGGACGGCAGGTGAGAATTCTCCCACTGAGCCACCGTTGCACCCAGCATAGCCTTTTAATAGCATTTTTTTGTCTTCCACAGAATCGCTGTCTCAATCTGCCTATATTTGCTCTTGTAACATTCCTGTTCCTCTGTTTCTTAGGGATATAAGAAAAATGAATCCCCAACGTTTTCCTATTATGCAGAGACAAAAGAATAAAACAAAATGAAGCTAGTTTGTGTAATTTGTCAGTTTTTTAAAACTGCTTTTGCCTGTTCTATTAAGTAAGAGTCCCCTTTCCCCTGACCCAAGCTGTTTGCAATCACAGAATGCCTTCTCGTTATCATACACAGGGTTTGTCACACTGAGAAATCCAAGGTCTTGGTTCTTATGCAAAGTTAAATTAAAAAAAAAAAAAGGAAGAAGGGAAATGTTAAATCATCATATATCAGGGTAGAAAAAGAGAGATTCCTATTTATTTTGAAGACATTTTTGTTCTGTCGCCTTGAATTATTTCTAAAGAGGTTAACTTATTTCACTAGTTGTATAATTGCCTCTTTTTATCAACTTCCATCCTTTTCTGGAATATACTTTAGCAAGTAGGATTATGGTTTGGGTCCTGAAGCTTTAAAAAACTGGGAATCTTATTAATAGCACTTTTTTTTTTTTTTTTACATGGGCAGGCATCGGGAATTGAACCTGGGTCCTCTGGCATGGCAGGCAAGCATTCTTGCCTGCTAAGCCACCGTGGCCCACCCTAATAGCACTTTTTAATGTTGTTTAAAGCAATAAAGTATTGGAGTCATTTCATTTCTTTTGAAAGAAGGCTATCATACAATATACAGCTTTGATGTATTACTTGTGGATAAGTACTACTGTAAATTCTTGGTCTATATCCTTAGCTGATCTTTAATTCTGCTTGGAAATCCTTCTGTACACCTCTAATCAGTGACAGCTCCCAGATCGCTCTGGAGGTATTCCAAGCACTTGCCAAATCCCAGGGACTAGAATTCCCAAATTACCTTGTTTCTTCCTTAGGTAAATTTCTGGACTACCAAGCTGCTATCTAGTCCCTTGAGGAAATTTATGCCCTTTTTATCCTCTTTGAAGCCCAGTCCTACCCAGCTCCTGGCAGGAAATAGGCAATAAGTGTTCACTGAAGGAGTAAATGTGTTATAGAAGAGACACCATCTACTCCTAGTTTCCAAATGCTGTGGAATGATGTGATTCACAATATTTTGCTGCATCAATGAAAACTTTTCTAATGAAAAAAAATCTCCATTTCATTATTCATCCAGAATGACAGAAATGCCAGGCTTTGTGTATAACTAAAATGTTTGTATGAAACATATCTGTGTTAATTATTTCCTGAAAAATAAGCAGCTTACTAATTTTGAACCTAACAGCAGTTTGGTTGTAGGCATCTGTTTCAGGGGGAAAAAAGAAAGAGTGAAAATATTTGCCAGCAGAACAAATTAAAAAATGTCAGCAGCATGGAATCTTCCTAGAAGGGACATTAATAGAGACGTGAGGATAGATTATTTGACTACAGCACGTATGGATTCTGCAAAGCATCACTTTTTTTTAATTTTGTGTTTAATTCTATTAAGAAGCAAAAACAAAGATGGGAGTTTGGGTATAGCATCCCCATACTCCACCCCAACAATGCTTAATTATTATTATTATTTAAAAATAGGTACTGTCAACATTTATAATGAATATAATTTTCTTAAGCACCTCTGAGAAACAAATATTTTTGTGTAAGATCAGTTTGTCATATTGTGAAGATTTTGTATGTTGTTATGTAATAGTTTCTGCAGAAAGTTTGCTGAACTCTATTGAAGGTTCTAAGGTACTCAATGGAATAAAATGCAAAATCAGAACTTTAGCTGTAAATACTAGTTTTACTTTAAGATTCACTGAAAAGGAAAATAAAGAGGAAGTTAGCTCACATTAGACTAAATTATTAAAAATATTAATAGCAGTATAGAGTCTAAAAATTAACCAGAGGTCACACGATTGTTTTAGCTACTTAATTTCATTCAAGTTTGTAACTGGTGTAAATATCCTTGGGTATTTGAGATAAGGAAGCTGTACATCCAAACTTGGTGGCTTAGTACATTCAATTAATCTTGCAGATTTTTCTGAAATTGTTATAAATAAAGGTCAAGGAAACTCAATCCATACAATTCTTTAAGGGAAGTCAGGACAAGTAATGTACCTAAGAATTCCTAAGTACTTTGTTATTCTATCACTTTATTGAATTTTTTTTTTAAGAAGAAGGCATGGTTTCTTCCACTAATTTTACTATCCACTAATTTTACTATCCCAAGAGGGACATCAAAGGTTATACTCTTTAAGAATTTGCTTTAAATGTTTCATTAGAGAATGGGACAAGCAATATAAACCTTCCTATGAAAACTATTCATGTTGCCCAAGAAAATTTTTGCTGCCTGAAACAAAACCTGTTTATTCTTGGGAAGAAATTACAGCAGTCTCTCTCTGCAACATACTTCATTTGATCATCATCGTGGTCCTTGATATGAGAGTTTAGGGATAAACACACTGAAGCAGCGTGGAATTGCGTGACTGTAACTGAGGTTTTATGCACACATAGGACTCACATTTTCACCAGGAAAACCTAATCACAAATATAGCTAAACAGAGCCTTTGCTGAGGTGTCTGTCTTGTGTTGAAGACTGACATAAGAACAAGATGGCAGCAGGCATTTACCCGTTACATAAAGTGATTTGTCGCTTACTATTTTTTGCTACTGAGCTTAACTGTGACACCCAGTTTCATCATCCAGCTGGGGAAAGATGCGCAGTCTAAAGGACAAGATGAGCAATAGAGGTCAGTGGTACTGGGGCAGCCCCATCTTTACCATTTCTTCAAATCCTTTTCCCTAAAGCCCTGAAGTTCATTTATGGTGTCATGATCTGCACAACTTAATTGCCCTTAAGTAAGAATTAGAGATCCCAGTTATGTACGCCTTTATGATATTTAAGTTATTTCAGTCATCTCTCTCCTGGGTACTTGATGTTTAGTTGGTTATTTTTCATGAGACTAAAAGGCTGTCAACTTATATAGATGTAAGTTACTTTGGGTGGGGGAAACCTTCAAAGCACAAACAAAAACCGCACCAGTAGGTGGATCTCCAATTTGCCTACAAATAGTAACAGCAGTATATTCAAAGGCCAAGAGTTCTTATGATACAATGGGAAATATCCTTTCTTGACAAGAATTGAGGTAATGATTTAGCATTTTGCCCTCAAGGCTCTCAAGTGACAGCCCCAGCATAAAAATTTGGAAAAAATGATTGGGACAATGGACACTGATCTGAAAGAACTGTGCAAGAATTTATATCTTATATGATATGATTTGAATGCTTTCCAAAGGAAATCATTGAACAATATTTCCCGCATTTATTAACATCCATATACTATGTTTAAATATAGTTCTCAGAAACCATATTGAACCAAAAATGCCCTATTTTAAAGGAAGAGTACCTCACTTCTTAACATAAAAAGGGAACATAATTCACCATGTAAGCCCTGATTGCCCTGATAAGACAGTGTGAAAGGTGTGAGACTCACTATAATGGGGTTTCCTTCCCTAACACTAAATATTAGCCTTGATTAGGACCATAATCAAGTGATTCTTCTTCTGTCTCTTTGGATATTCTTCTTGAGTTATTTTATCCATGGAATGTGTAAAGGTAAATGGCTTATTTCCAAAAAATCATTCCGAGTTTTATGGTCCAAATGGGAACGTCTGGGAAACAGGGCTGCTAGCCTGCTCCATATCCAATTTGCTCTCCAATTCTTGGTTTTAGAATCCTACAGTCTAGAACTGAATCAATCTTTACATTTATTCTGGTAACAATATATTTGCAATGTATTTACTTACCCAGATTTTTCAATGATTTCGGGGTAAGGTTGTAAAGAAGAGAGAAAATGGAGAAAGAGAGGTGGGATGGCGGTGTGCTGGCACACAGGGCATGGAGAAGGCATCACTATCTTTCAGGAACCTGTTTCCTACATGAAAATTCTAGTGGTCAAGTCCCTCACCTCTTGCCATTTCTCTTCTTCATATCTTACTGATTGCATTTCAAACATGTATAGTTGTGGCCAGAGGCTGTGGCCACGTTATCAGCCACATTGGGAGGTAGTATTAGCTGATTGACTGTGATCAATCATATGGAAATACCTAATCTAAACTCTTCCCTTCAAGCTAAACTGCATTTAAACTTTCCCCAGGAGATAAGAAACTACCAATTTTTAAAGATTTATGGGGTACTTGACACAATAACCTTGCTCAGTAAACTCAGATGATAATATGCCTGCTGTCTAGAAACTGAATATAATACATTTGCTTTTTATTTTCTATGCACAATTAAGTATTTTAATGTGTATAAGAAATCTCTGAATGTAGTATTGTTCAGTTGCCCAGACTTAAGTTACACCAGCTCTATGCAGATTAATTTAAGACATACTTTGCATATTGATCAAGGTTCCTCTTTTTTTCTGAAAGGTCAGAGGAATAAGGGAATTTTTGAAGTTATTTATATACTTTCTACCACTCAGAAGATAGGGTCCTGATATTACAAAGGGAACAAAACAACATAGGTTAGCGAACTCTAACCTATGAAGTAAATGCAGGGAAAATTTTGCATTTACTTCATAGGTTGTAGTTTGCTAACCTATGTTGTTTCTCAAGCATGACAATGTACATCTTTGTTCCAAATACTAAATTTCAATCTTGAAATTAAAAAAAAAGATAATGATAATCCATGTCTTTCTCTGGCTAGGGGAAAGCCTTAAGGAAAGCCTTTCCTACAGAAAGTACAGAGTTAAATTAATATTATTCTAAAAAAAAATTGCTAGCTAGACAGATTCTTTCTACATATATATTGGTCCAGATTCTGAAAGACAACAATATCCCAAGAGAAAAAGTTACTACATTATGGAACCAAGTTAACTTTCTCAGGTGGCCAAGGTGATTGTGTAGATGGGCATATGGATGTCCCCAAGTGTCTCACTTCATTATTATGATCCACTTGTTCTTTTTATCAGTTTGTGCTTTTATTTTTCTAACACCACAGGCAGGTAAAATATAGCAAACATTGATTTCACTATTTCGCTGATTCTTAGTACAAATTGGTTCCAATATATATCAGTTTGTTTAAATAGGACATTTCTGAGAAGACAAGCTCTTCAGGTTCTGTCCTCATTATTTGGAACTCAAGCTTTCCTTCCTGGCATGGTTTCCCTAATCTTCACCAAAAGCAGCATGGCAAATACCATTTCTGGTCTTATACAGATTGATGAAGAAATTCTTTCCTCCATTCTGACTGTTGTTCTGCTTCCTTGATTGCTCTAGAGAGCTAACTCCTGAAGGAAACTCTAACGCCTTTGTTTAGCACAACTTTGGTCTTTTTTGTGACTCCATTCCCCATCCCTCTGCATGTGTGCTTCCACTCCCATAAGATATACAGGGTTTTTGTGCTCCTTCTAGAGTATAAAGAAATGAAAATTAAAAAAACCACAAAACTTGTGATCTCATGAAACTTATAAGCTAAAGAGACAGGGGAGCATATAGACAGTAATCACACATTCCAATGACTCTTGTCATGTAGACATGCATCCCTTATAAGGAGAATATAAAGGAAAGATACCAGGTCAATCTCAGAGAAAGGGGGAAAAGTAAGGAATTTTGCCAAATAGGAACTTTCCTTTGAACTGAAGAAGGAATAGAAATGATCCAAGTGAAGAAGAGAGAAAAAGCTATGCCAAGGAGAGTGACCAGAGTATGTCAATATCACAGAGGTGCCATGAAGGCTTCCCCACTCCTCAAAAGAAATTACATCTAAATATTTTGCAAAGACTTTTAAATCTCAGTGAAAGTGAACTAAGAATTGGAAACAAGCTGGCAGCTGTTTCCCACAGCTTGTGGTTTGAATTATACACCTGTGAATGACTTCTCAGATATTTTTATTTTCATACTTCACAGCGGAATATGAATGTTGGGAGCTGCTAAAAAACAATAATGTGACTCAGGGGTAACCAGATTAAGATATTAGGAAATACTTCAATGCCAGAAGAGTGGATATCAAAGTCTGTTAGGAAGGGAAGAAATATTCCATCAGGAAATCTCATGTGATTTACAGTACTTACTATGCAGTATCTAACTGCTCAGAAACATGGAACTGGGGCACACATTTTATAAAGAAGTAGTACAGCAGATTTGCTCGTTGGTCAAAATAGAAACCATATGGAAATGTGTTTTTGGCATCAGGCTAAATTTAAAATAAGAAAGCCGTTTTCTGAAAACTCTTGAAGTGAAAGTTTCCAATTTCTAAGTTGTTTTTTTTTTTTAATTGCTTTTCCTTGTATGACTTTGAGTTGATTCAGTATTCCAAAATAGTTCATTCGAACGTTGATAATGAGCTTGATTTCCTGAGGTCTACTGACCACCTTTCCAAGGCAGTACTCTTACTAGGGACTCTACTGGGAGCTTGGTATGATTCAAATTCTTCTTTAATCACATGGCATTCACATGAAATTTGTCTGCCAAAATCACCCTAATTTTATACAGCATTTTATCTTTATACAGCCTTTCATATCTGAAAGTCTGAGAAATGGTATTTTTATGTTAATCTTAAAACTGATAAAAATTGATGCTGGAAGATGTGTGAACACACAGTCTGCTTATTTTTAGGAAATACATAGAAAAATCATACACCATAAGAAAGCAACAAATATGTGCTCATTTTTAAATAGTAAATTTTTTCTGAACAATAAACGTGTTTGCAATAGAGGGACAGCTACTCAGTTAAGAGGTTCACTAGAGATATCACCTTATTTGATTCCTGTATGACTTGCTATTTACTCTTATCTAAATTTTTACCCACAAGCTTGCATTTATGGTTTTGATTATTACACTATCATGTAAGTACATAGCTAGTTTAAGGGCTGTGTGTTAAATGTAAATATCAAGATCTTCCAAGTTCTCAGAGAACTTGGAAGGATATATTAAATGGCATCTTATTATTCAGCACAATTTAATTTATTCACAAATATGAAGAAATAAACATCATGAAATATGCATATCACTTAGAAAATTTTCTTATATTTTGAAAGAAAGGATATAAGTTATTCAAAATCATAATGTAAAACAATACTTAGTCCTCCTAACACACAATGAAACTACCAAGAAGGAATTCAAGAATGTACATCAAATATCAACAACATAAATATAAGGTGGGGGATATCCACTATATATTAATCATCACAAAAGCAATTTCTGAAAATCCCGAGTCACCACAAGTTGCTATGAATCAACAATGTAACATCATTATAAAGAAATCCAATATATTATTAGTATTTTTTATTCTATTAGAAAATGTCTTATTTGTTGTGGCTGATGTAAGAGAATATTATTGTGGGTAAGAAATGTATAGCCAGTAAAACTAAAAAAAAAAAAGTCACTTTAAAATAAGAAAATGTCACGTGCAATTTCACAAGAACACGAATTTCTATTATTTCCCTTTATTTTAAAATTATTTCATCTTATGCACATTACACATATCATAAATACACATTTGTATTTATGTATTATGTCTGACATTCAAAAGGTCTAGCAAAGCAACTTGGATATGTGTGTATGTGCAAGAGTATATATATGCAAACACAAATGCATGTATATACATACAATACATACACATATACACTATTAGTATATATAAATATAATATATGTACTACACTATATCCTATTAGTATATTATTATGCATATTACATATTATATTGGTATAGATAAGGTAGTAATAGTATACTATATGTTGATATATGTAATATGTATAGTATATATGTATATGCTCTTAGTATAATTTATATATATATGTATATATGTGTGCATATATATAAATCTCTATATATGTGTGCATATTTACTGATAAACACTACTCCAGGGATAATTATTCCACAATTTGTGAGCTGTTACAGCAAGATTTATTAAAAAGTTTAATAACTGAAAAAATTTAAGGGCATATACAATAGACTAAATGATCCCATTATATATATAGATGAAGTTAGTATATATTACATATACATTTTTTTTTTTACTCTCAACAGGACAAATTTAGATGAAGGTGAGAATGGGATGAATATTCAAATTCAAGGGAAAATGACTTTAAAGCAGGGACATTTTACTGAGCTTTCTCAATTATGATAATCAAAAGCTAAATGAGCCTCCTTAGGAGGTTATAGAGAAGACATCCCTGACGATATTCATGAAAATAAAGTATAAAAGTTAAATATGGCAGTTTGAAAATTAACCTGTGTAAGAGCAATTAAAATACAGAGCCAATGATACTTGGATCCCAAAGGAATCTAAATGATTACTAACCCTCAATGCCCACATTTTTAAGGCTGCCATTGGAGACTCAGGGTATAAATGATTTTATACAAGATCAGTATAAGACAAGTTTGTTTTGACCTTCCCTGAAAATCAACCTCCTAAATAAATCTTAATAATTCTCCAAGCCACTGTTAAAATCCACTCTTTAAACCTTATGAACACTTTCCTAATTTTCCAAGAAAATTTACAGAATAATAAATATTACATATATATATATATATAATTCCACCTAGATCCTACTTTAATGAATCTGTGCTATTTCAATCATGCCTGTTATTTAATATCTTGTTATTGGTTTCAAATTGAGAAATGCAAGCCATCTGAGGCATCTGAAGAAATACAAATGAAAATGTCGCAATTGTAAAACCAGGTTAGTTCACGCATATGTTCTGTTCAACTTTAATTAAATCTTTTACTTGCCCCAATTAGGTAATCCTTTCACCATTTTATGTTCTTTTAAAATTATAACTATAAACATACTTTTTTTAGTACGGTTTGGGAAAAATGACAATACATTAACACATAATCTGAGACTTACTGAATTTTGTGATTGATGGTTTAATCTTTACAGCTTTTAAAAAACTTTGGATTAAATGTGTATTTAAGGTAAGTAAACCATTACTATTTTCAGAAAGTCAAATTTTTAAATTAAGCTCAACAATTATAAAAACTATCTAAATGATCTTCTTTGAGTCAAGAATCTTTTTCCCCCCAAATCACTTAAAATTTCTATTTGTAATAGTATTACTGGGAAGGGAATTTCTATTTTAATATTGTCATCAATGTGACCTCAATGTGTGTGCCTGAGTTCTCTAAACTTTTCATAAATGTCAACTTCAAATAAATAAAAAGGATATGAAACTGTTTAAGCTGTTTTGTTGAACAACACAACCTACAAGGGTTCCAGAGAAATAATACAAACTAGAAGAACATGTCTTTGGGGAGTTTACCCTGGCTTTCATGTCACCTTTGTATTTTTTGTTTCATCAGTGTTCACATTTCCTCATTTTCTTTCAAGGTTCTATTAGCTTCGTAGAGAATACATATTATGTTGAAATGCTACTAATTGCCTTTCACATACACCACAGGTATAAATTTCCATTCCATTTGAAAGATTAAAGGCCACTTTAGAGCTACTTTTTATACCTTTGGCCACAATTTAGAACTCAGTTGCTTCTATCTTAAGGGGGAAATAAGAAGATTTATTAGGAGGAAAGCAGAAAGGTAAGTTCTTTCTGGAGAGTTTCCATTCTGGTCAAAAGCATCTGAAGGACAGTAATCAAAAGAAAGCATAAAATTCATTCCTCCATGATTCTGCAGTGTAAACTGTTTAGGACTTAGTGAAGTAGTTTTTACTTTTAGTGCTTATAGAAGAAAAATGAATAGGGCAAAAAAATTTTTTAAAAAAGGAAACTACTGATTAGCTCATTATTAAAAGACTCTGCAATTTATATGTTTAAGATATCTGTGAAAACACTGTATGAGTACATTGTTAGTAATCATATATAATTCCACCTAGATCCTACTTTAACGAATGTATACTATTTCAAGCATGGCTCTCTTATTTAATGTCTTGTTATTGGTTTTGAAGTGAGAAATATATGCCAGAACCTATGGGACAAAAGTTACATTCAGAGTAATATTAAACATCCTTATTAGTTTCTCATAGTCAGGGAGTACTTATTCAAAATAATTTTTAATCTTAATGAGCTATCAATGGATTGTATGTGTGCTTGTCTGTGTGTAAGATAAATGGATCCTTCATGTTTTTTTCCTTTGAATCAAATGATATTCAGCATTGTATATCAAAAAATAAGAATGTGTTCTTAACACAATGTACTTTAACACTATTTTCTGTTCAGGATGCATCATTTTTAGAGTCAAATTCTTATTGCCAGTAATCTTAATAACTTAAAAAAAAATCAGTTATTTATTCCCCAAATGCATTCATTTTATTTGTTTGAAACCTCATGTCAGACATCAAGAGAATATATATCAAATAACCATGATCTAATTATTAAAATAGAATTTAATTGTTTGCAGATAATAGAATCCAGAATACTGGCTCTAGTTCGAAACAGGAAATGGCAAATCTCTGGAAAAATTTTGTAATAAAACAAATCAAAAACATCTTACTCCAGTTCCAGTTCCAACTTATGAAGCAACCTATTTTAAACTCTGGACTTTGGAACACCTTTTTCTTTTAGGGCTTCTATCCATTGCATTTTACCAAAATCGGCCTTCTGGTCCATACCTACTGCTTCTGCCTTGCATCATTATCATCTTATGAGTAAATTAATCAAAGGGTATAAGTGTTCTTCCGGGTTCCTGGCTCTGGCCCCCTCTCCTTGTCAAAGAAGAGTCTACACAGTGACAAGACTTATTCTCCAAAACTTACACATCCAGCTGTGCTTTATACAGGATAAAACGGTCTTCCTGGCAAGAATCCTAAGTTATCTTTCCAACTTGCTATTCCAAAACACCTCAATGACTCCTACTCTCCCACAAGTTAACCATGTACTTAATCATGGCCTTGACTAGCTTCATTCTAAAGATGCATTAGCATTGCTTTCTGTTTAGTGTTTCTCTTTTTATCTCCCTTTCTCTTTTTTTCTGAGCAATGGCCAATCTGTTTGAAAAGTCCAGTTCAAATGTTAGGTCCACTTTTAAGCCTTTTTTGAGAACCTCAGGAAAAGAATTGTTCACTCCTGACAATATACTCCCTTATCATTTGTTTATATTGCTAGCTAGTTTCATATATATGTAAGCATATATATATATATATATATATATATTTTCCCCAAAAAGCCTGAGCATTCCTGGATGACAGTGGTCAGCTCTTCTTCACTGTTGCTCTACAGTATCTGATACTCTGCAGGAATTCAATAAAGGTACAGAATTGCATATCTGAGAGTTATTTACATTTTAAACTATCTTTACCCATGAGTCAATTTGGCCCTTTGGCCATTTGTCAATTTTAAATAAGAGTTTATTTGGGGGTGGGGGGGTTTCCTCTGAGCGTGTGTTCATGAGAGAGAAATGTTGACTTAATTCGGGAAAACAGCGTCCGCGACTTTTGAAGGGAAACATTAAGGAATATGATCTCAGTCAGGCTTCTCTCTCACTAGTAGGTCTTTTAACTACAAATGGGATTTAGTTGCTCCTTAAGTACATCCAACATTTATGCTTCCACAATAGTGCCCACTAGCCACTTAGTACTCCACTGTGGTTTCCTTACTCAATAATCATCAATTTTACTACACATTCTTCTTACCCTTCAGCATAGAAAAATGTAAAAATCATGAGGAGACATAAATGAGGGCCAAGTTCAACAATTTGCATTTTCAAGAAAGGGAATAAGTTAAAATAATGGAGCACATAAACAAAGTCAAGTTTATGAAAAGCGTAGCCATTATAAAGTAACAAAAAACTTATATCCATTTTGAGATTTTATTCAGGCTTCTTCCTGTCTATGAAAATGTTTAGTTATGTGTTCCACTGTGCCAAGGACAGACTGGTCCTTTCCAGACACTTACCCTCTGACAGCATGGATAAGTCTCAGTGATGGATAGGCAGTTCGCACTTTCAGTTTATTCTTAAGGATTAATGCATTAACCCACTCCACGTGCTTCTCTCCTCCTTTGACCATGAAAGCAGGGATCCAAAGGACACTGTCATTCAACATGGAGAGTCTATGCACAAATTTTTCTCTGTCACTCTCATTCCGAAAGCCTCCAAATGCTCTTTGTACAACTGATGGATTCATTGTAATAAAATCAGATTTAGTTCCCACATCTGCTGCAAACTCCACCACAGGGGCTAGATTACACCTAGAGAGGAAAAAAAAACAAAAACAAAAACAATGAACAAACAAAAACTAAATATGAAACATTCACTCATAAAATGGTGTGTAGGAAAAGAAGAATGGGGAATGAGCATGTAAGATATTTTTCCCATCAGAGCAAACAAAAAATAGTCTGCCTGGTAAAATTACATTTTCAACAAGTCTCCACATATTCAGAAATAGGCTTTTTCAGTAAGGATGCGGACCCCTTTTTCAGTAAGGAGGCTCAAACTGTCATTTATATTAACTCAACCTGATATCTAAGGAAGCTTTTTGCTGTTATCTTCATAAAACCACAAGATAGGAATTCCTAATAAGTGAATTTATGATGGCAAACTCAGAAGGGCTCTGTTGCCATGCAGTAGGCAATCTAAACCATCTATTGTTTAGATTGGACACATTGGACCTGATTTTCCAACTTGAACCATTTGCCGTGTTTAAGCTATTTGAGGAATTTTATAAGCATATGTAGATGGCATTTCTGTATTTTCAATGGCCTTCAATAGGCAACATGGGAATGAAAAGTCAGAAAAATGGAGACATCACATTTTATATGCCTCTTTGAGGTTTTAAGTAATACATAAAATCCCTTACTCTAAGAACAAATATTATGCTCTTTGTTCCTTTTGGGGATGTCCTCAAAATGTCTGTCTTCCCTGTGAGGACAGATACTCCCCGTGGGGAACAGAAGGGCTTTGCTGTCCAGATCTCCTTGGACCTCAGGGGTTCATGAAGTGCCTGAACTTGATACCGTACTTGCAACAATAACCTGAAAGCAGCTTTGGAAAGCACCTTGAATTCTGTTTACAACCAATTAGAGTTGCTTCTTGGATCTTGTCACATAGATCTTTGGATCCTCAACCTAAAAAATAGCTGCTTTCAAAAAAAACCATTTTTAACTTGCAAAAAAAAAGAGTTAATCAGTTGATAAATGAAAATTTTAATTTTTGATAAAATTTTCCTAAATTGGGAAAAGAAATCATTTGAATCTGTTTACACACTCATGAAAACGCACACACATGAACACACACACACATGCTAAAAATAGAGCTTTGTTTTCCTTTCTTTTCATCAGCCTTTCAAGAGAAGGGAAAATAAACTGATTTCCTGCTTCTGCATTTCTGCAAATTTGTCTGCATTATGGAGGTTCCTCACATTTCTCTTATTTGTGCATCTTTCCACATTAATTAAATTCTCAAACAATTTAAATTTTAATTAAAAAGTAAAGTGAGTGCTCTGCTATTGAAATACAGCCTTTCCTCTCTTTCCTTATCTCTCTCTCTTAATACATCGAATTACTTTTTAAATCTCTGACTACATCTAGCTACCACAACAAACTCTTTCATCTCACACAACTAAGCAAATTCTGTTATTTAGGGTGACCCATTGAGAGGAAAGAAATAAAATAAACAAATAAAATTTAATATATGATATTACTTAGAAATCAACCACCTTTTCTTTTCATATGTCTTTAATGACGCCCTCTGTACTATATGACATTGTATGTATTTGTCCCTAGTTGTGATCCATGCAACTCTTTGAAATTAGATTCTCATCACAGTAAGGATAACATGAAGGACTCCCCTGAAAATGAGCTGCTACATATGAATGAAAGCAAAACTGAATATTGTACTGTGTGACTATGAAAGGAAGAAGGTTTGATAATTTTTAAAGTCCTAAAATGCACTCCATACAAACTTTAAAATAGCCTAAAATCCTAACTAAGCTGATTATAATATGAAATTGAATACTGTGTGTAAAAATGCATTCTGAACATCATTGTTACAGGAAGTTCTTCCTCAGGGAGAAAAGAAAACCAACTAGAAAGCGCTTGTTAACATCTCAGTTAACATATTTCTGCCAGGGAAAATGGCTTCAGACATATCTTTCTACTGTAACAATTCCTCAGCTATTTCTTTCAGAGGATTTTTAGTATAGAGAAAAAAATAAACAACTATATTTTATTTTCTCTGTAACTGCAAAATAATCAGACCCAACTCAGGTAAAAAAAGAGCATTATATATATATATATATGTTCAATTAAGTAAAATACTTAATCATTTTATGCTTTTCACTATATTTTTTCTTACCATATATTTAAAAGCACCCTTCCCCCAAGATTTTCTAGCGTTCACTCTTCAAGGATGTATCTGAAACATGACTGTCTGGCTACGTGTCCCTTAAGAGTTAGTAAGATGCTCGGCAAAGTTGGGTGTTGAAAAACAGGTACTTTCCACTTTAGAAGCAAAAGAAAACTAATAGAATAAGACCATTTCTGGAGGACTGGGTTGATCTAGGAGACAAACCAACATGTTTGATGGAACTAAAGTGTGCTAAATGAGTGTAGTTCTAACTAAAAATGAGCAGCAGCTCAAAGGAATCATCAATCCATAAGAGCTTTACTGTAGAGTTTTTACAACCTGAGAACAACCCAGGTTGTGTGAGGGGTGATAAATGAGGAATTGAAAACAGCATGACAGAAGGACACATCATAATATACAACCTAGGTTGGCTCTAGAAGTGCAGCTTGTTATTTACCTATGAGGGGATATGTCTCCTTTTTCAAAGGAATGAAATATTAATATCATGTCCATATTTGGATAGTAAATTAACTACCCCATGGTTGAGTAAGATATTTAGTCATATAATTAGCTGCATTCCACATAATCAGGGAAGCACTAAGAGAACCAAAATAACCAACCAGCTGTGTTACACTCCAGCTAATTCAGTAGACTTATCAACTTCAGAGAGTTACTAGAAGCAATATTGCTGATTGAGAATTTTGCTCAATCACATAATTTTCATCTTCCTTTATTAAAAAATCTTAAGGGTTATAATATACAAAAGTATCCAGAACATATTTAAAGCATTTATGTAAGTCAAAATTGCTGAATGCAAAAGAACATTTAATAGACGCAAGCTCTACTGTCTTTAGCCAAATTAATCTTTTGTACTGTCCGACTAATTGTGACATACCAAACAAATAAAACATATGCACAGACAGGGCTATGTTGCACTAACTCTCTATTTTGGCAAACATTTTCTTTGTGTTTATTATCCATTATTGATCAAACACCTGCAAGAATGTGGCTAGCTCCACATGTTATCTAGAACCTTGAATTTTCTTCTGTGATCTCAAACTAGATTTGATCACCTCTGAACACTTGTTATATGTAGAATTGAAGGTACATTTATTTATTTATTTACAGTTTATATGAAATGTTTATTTTAAAATTCATAAGTAAAGTAATGCTTATTTCATTTATAAACACCTCGAGATCACAAAATTCCCTAGCCAGAAGTATGTTAGTTTTGTCAATAATGCCATTTATTTAACAGGCATTTATTGAGAGTTTATTGTGCAAACACTATGCTAAGTGCTCAAAACTTTCTCCTGCTCATATTTGTGCTATTTTACAATGATATTATCTTGTTAGATATTATTAATAAAATGAATAAAGTAATATTCTTTCATTTGTCTATGCGTTTATTCATTCAGTAGTGTGTTTTGCACATTTGTGCTAAATTCTGAACAGGTTATGCAGGAAATTGAGGTAAAATATGATGTACTGTGGTAAAGGAAGGTTTTAATGATATATTTACAGGTGTAACACAGATTATATGAGAAAAAAATAATCCTGGGTGGATTCCAGATTAAATTCTATTTTTTTCACTTTTAGTCAACATTCAGACAAGTTCTGAACACATGATTATCATCCTTTCTCTCATTTTACCAGTCCCACTGTAGTTCTTCTGTACTACCACTGAAACCCTTCAGCCAAAATCACCAGTACCAATGGAACAACATTTGCTAATCCACTGTGTAATGGGAAAGAACTTCCTCTCTCTTCAGCCCCCTGAGGATGCTTATGAATCCTATGTGCCCCCATTCTGCTTCTCAGAGTGAAGAGCCAAGAAAATGAAAGAAGTCATTGCTACCTGTTATGTGGGGCTTTGCTGTTACCCTTTCCAATTTGCTAGGGGAAGCTGTAAAATGCAACCGGTTGGCCTCTCTGACGTCCCTGAGGTGAGAGTGGCAGGCTCCAAATAGACTTGGAACCAGTCATTCTACAATATTTTGAGGCAAGGGGCAGTATTATCTCCATTTAAGAGGTGAGAACTAAGGTCAGAATGGTTAAGAAACATTTCCAGGGGCAGACTTCTTATAAAACAGAAACAACTCAAAGTCATGAATTTTAAAGGACTATTTATACATGTCGTTTTCTTTCAACATGTATAAATTAGGGTATGTGTCTCAACATTCATCATCCTTCACCTCAGGTTGCCTGTAGGAGGAAGAGTGCTCTACCCTAATTTACTCCTGGGTTTTAGCAGGAATCCCAGGATATAAGTATATGATACAAGAAGGCCCCTCAGCCATGACTCCCCCAAATCCTGAACAGCTATTAAACAAAGGGTTTTAAATATCTAAAACATAGAAATAATATCTACACCTTAAATCTTAAGGGAAATAATTTTCAAAATGCTATTAAAAGGGTTAAATAACTAATTGATAAGGCTTTTCAAAATATGAAGCACCAGATTAGAAACTGATTTATGCATAAATTCTGTTATAGTAAACAAAGTTTACTATACAAAGTTTACTTTACAAAGAAATAAAGGTGAAACATCATGTTAAAGGTTTGCATATTTAGTATGGTAAATGGACAAAAATATGCACACGCATACACATACACAAACACAGACACACCCCATTTTAGGCTTGTCGTTAGGGTAAGCAGTGATCTGATCTTCCACTTGATAGAAATAAATATAGACAGATTTTATATCATGAAAATAACTAAGTTAATAAACAGAAGAGGAAGTTTTTTTTTGCAAACCCAGATTTGTTTACATTATTGGCAAGAGTGGGAAGAAAAGTGTCATACATTTTCTAGGGAAATCACAGAATGAAAAAAAATTCAAACTTCAATTCTAGAAAACAAACAATATGAATACCAAGAAATACATTAGACTGCATCATCCCCACACCTCAGTCAAAGCAAAAATGGGGTCATTGGGAAAGTTCCTTTTATTGCACAGATATTGGGAAATCACCTTAGGTTTGGAGGAGAAGGTATGCCTAGAAATAGTTACATTATGTTTAAATCAATTAAAAATTTTATGTATGTATCTAATATATATTGAACTTGGGCTTAAACTATAAGGAACAAAAGGTTTGGTTTCTGCCCTCATCTCTCTCTTTAGCAGTAACAAGGTGGGCATGAGATTTCACATTCCAATCTGTGTGACCTAAGGCAAGTTATTTAACTTCTTTGAGAGCCAGCTTTTTCCATAAATGAGATTATTACCACTGACTAGAATAAAATGAAACAAAATATTTGAATTTGCTCTCAAAATTCTTAGGGTTGATAATAAATATTAGCTTCATTCTCCTGTCTCCTCTTACAGCCTATTGTGAGAGGAAAAAGAGATAAATTGAAGAGCATGTCAAATCAGATCTTTCTGCGCAACAGTACAAAATAGCCCAAGATTTATTTATAACATGTTTAGGGAACCATTTTGGCTAGAGTTTACCCCCCTACAAAATGTGGCTTATTGGCTGATGGTGCCAGACTACAAGCACCTTGAATAAGAAATAAAACAAATTTGACACCTGGTCTATGCACTTCCCCCAAAACAAAAAACAAAAGCAAAACAAACAAAAAATTCAACAAATGGTGCTGTAATAATGGGATACTCATATGGAAAAAAATGAAATGTGACCCTGCCATACAAAATAAAAAATATAACACAACAAAACAAATGTGACTGCATAAGCAGTGGGGAAACATTAAAATCTCATAGAAATGGTCCTGGTGTACTTATGAGGACGTATATGTCAGCAGTGTGCAGGAGGAACTGAAATCAGTTAGTGTAATTAGCACTTCATAATAGTTCATAACCGAGTTCACCATAGGACTTTTATAATGAAGGGAGTAAGGATAATAATAATAGCTGAGTTTTACTGAGCATTTACTATATGCCAGAAACTATTCTAATTGCTTTGCATGTAATAATACATGTCATTCTCACATTAAGCTTATGAGATAGGCTCTATCGTTATGTTTTTCCACTGAGGATGACACAGAGTCACAGGTGAGTGGACTAGGGTTTTACAGATTACAAATTGTGGAGCAGGTAATAAATCTATGCTCTTAAGCATCGCACAGTACTTAATCACTGGAAATGGAAAGGAAGCCCGAGGGCAAAGACCAAACTGATGGAACTTGGTCATAAGTTCAGTTGTGTCAGAAGATGACACTATTGTGACTTCTGTCACCTCATTGATCCATGTCTGAGCTGAAAGTCAGGTTGGCTAATCTCTATGTCCCATCATTACTCAATTTTCTGCACACATTCCTCCCCCAAGATGAGAACTTGGACAGGAGAGTGTGAAAATCCCAGCATGTGGAGGGTCAATGCTAAGGTAGGGGATATACAAATAGTTATTTTCCTCTGAAAGGACACCAAGCCTAGAGACATGGAAAGGAATGAGAACGAAAGAAAAGGCCGGCTCAGAGATTACCTACCATTGGACTACAGTAGAAAGGTAGGATAATTAAAAGGAGATGTACACATGTGAAGAAAGAAAGAAGTAGAAAAAATGACCTGTTCTTGAGGTAGCGTTTAACAGTACAGGACTAAAATTCAGGACACTTGAATTCCAAGCAAGGCTCTTTACAGTAAAATCAGTGGACCATATTACATTCTCTAAAATAAGGAAGTTGTCCTAGGGGAGAGAAGTAAAACCTACTCACTGAGTTTAGTTTTGAAACAAATACATTGAAATACATTAATTTTTCTTTTTTTTCTTGAGAACTGTTCTAGAGATTTATTTCATAAAAAAAAAACCAAACAAAAAATGTTCTACCTATCCTGGAAGAAAATTTACAAGGATTTGCCCATTATAAAAGCTGCAGGTGAACAAATGGTAATATTTGTACAAGGACAAATCTGTTTTAACATTGGAACTGAGGTCTTTCTCTAAATATTAAGAAGGAACTAGAAAGCTATTAGCATATTTAATAAATTTAATTGAAATATGAAATACAAACATCTCTCTGATATAAAACAGTGGATTAAAATAAGATCTAAAATCGGAAAGTCATGAAGGACTTCAGCTAAGGTCAAAAAAGACTCCTCTGCCTTACGCTATCACGAACTCTGGCAAACAAATACTTAAAAGTTTGAGAAATCAGGAAAGGCAGTAATAACCGTCAAAGAGTTTTTCACTGTGATTTTATATTTTTAATCAAGTTCAGACTTAGCATTTGTCAGCCTACTTATTCTTGGAGCCCCTTAATTTTGACTGAACTATTTGTAAATCATCATCTATTTTTAAAGAAAGGACAAAAAAGAGTGGAAGAGATGAAAAGAGTCATAGGAATAATAAAAGCTTAAAAAGTGAGACCTCTAATAGGAAAGAATTGCAAAGATACTTTTTTCCTGTTATGAAATTAAGGTCTAATTGTGGGCCTCTGTTTATCAGTGTAAGGTTGTATTCACTAAGCAGTGTAGAGGGCAAAAGTTCTAACTGGTTTCTCTGGGGCCTGATGGTAATTTACGAAAGGTAACAGCAAAATGTGAAATGATGGCAGAATGTAAGTCCTACTAATGCAGGGAGCTAATTTGTCTGATTTCCTACTGTATTTCCTCAACTGAAGCATCTTCTACTGGGAACTCAGCAGTTATTTGGAAGTGAGTAACCTGCTCTCATTTATTTAAGACAGGAAGCAAAAATGTCAGTGAGACCTAATGTACACATGGCCACTGTGTACTATATTTTCAAAATTTTATTCCACAAAGGAGCTACTTATCAAAAATACTCCTTGTTTAATTTTACTTCCTGTGACATTTGTACTCTTTCTTGAATTTTAGGGAAGCCTGTTTCTGTTGGTTCAACCCTTACCATCCCTGGCTACTTGTACCCAACAGTCAGAAACCGACTCTGGTTAACTAAGAAGAAGAGTAATTTATTGGAAAGGTGGGTTGAGCAACAGAAAACACTACCAAGATAATCCAGAACAATCAATCTGTTAGGTCCTAGCCATGTGTTCTTCAAGCCACTTGGCACATACCAGGACATTGCTGGACTCTCAGCAACCTCAGTGTTATTGAACCTGAACCTCACTGTCTAAACCCACACTTAAAGGTGTTTGGTTAGGCTAGTTTTGAGCTCATTACTATGGCCTTCCTACCAGGAAAGGAGAAATGATAATATCCATCCTTTCTGGTTTTGTTGCGGCTGTTAGGGCCCCTTTCAGCCTGTTGATGGACTCCTCTCAAATAACAAGAATTTCAGATACCACAATTGTCAAACGTCCAGTTAACCAATCCTTCTTAGCATTCTTATTTTAATTGATGGCATTTGCTAGGGTTCCATGTGAGCCATTTCAATTTCGATACACACCTTTCCTCTAGGGGAGCTCAAGTGTTTCCACACCTTCCTTCAGTTAGCACAGCAATTCAAATTCATGTCTTCAATTCTAATCTCCTACTTGAATTCCAATCAGTCACCAAACACTTCACACTGGTTGTGCTACTGACATTTCAAAGTCAGTATGTTAAAACTAGAAACATTAACTCTAGTTCTCTCTCTTTCCCCTTCTGTAAACCTGCTATTTCCTTTTTATTTCCCTAAATGATGACACTATCATCTCTGCCAGCAGCAAAAAGAAACAACTCAGGGACTTCCTAGACTTCTCCCCTTCTTAGTCCCTTTACTATATTAGACATAAAATGCTGCCTGATATATATATATATATAAACCCTTCATAAGATATGACTCCTCTTATTTACTCTCATTGCTACTGTCCAGTTTAATTATATCTTGCCTATATTCTCCAATGATTTGATTGGCCTTATGATCTCTAATTTAATATCCGTTTAATCAATTATCCATATGATCATTAAAGTTATCCTTTAAAAATACAAATTTCAGTTTCTCTCCTGAGTTCATACTCCTTTTACGTGCTTCTACGTCTTCAGTGTTCCGCATAGTACAATTCCCAAACTTAGGTAAATCAGATACGCGTATATACACGCAAATACATGCGAAAGCTTTCATGATTCTGTCCTTCCTACCTCCCAGCTCTTTAGAAGTGCATTTCTTTGTACATGCTCTTCCACCAAAGTGCAATATTATTTTACCCTAGTCAAATGGAAAATTCCTTTTTTATTTGTTAAACTAGCACAATTACAATATAATTTTCTGAATCTTTCCATGCTCATTTATAAAGTTCCCCTGAATTAATCACTCATTGCATCACTAGTTGTTTGTAAATGTGGTCTTGAAAAAATTGGGGAAAGATAATAGTCTTTTAGATTTTCTGAAGATCCTGTGAAAACAAAACTCCAAGTCAAAAGAGAATTAACTGTATTGATGATATATGTAGAACGGAATGATCAAAAGAGGAATGTTTGCGTTTGTTACGTGTTTTTTGTTATTTAAAAAAATAGAAATAAATAAAAAATATAAAAAGTTAAAAAAAAAGAGAGAATTAACTGGAGTTTGGATATATGAAGTCATCTGAAAGAATCAAGATGACTTTATGATCCGAATTACCTGTGGCTTGGTTAAACGCATCAGCATTCCTAGAGAAAGAATATTCATAAGTGTTATTTAACACTAGAAGAAAAGGAAAACAACCGTCCAAGGGAAATTCTGGTGATGCATCATCCTCGGGAGAAGGAGCCTTAAGTCACTAGAAGTGTCATCCATGAATATGGCAAAGTGTGAATTAGTGAAGGAATTAAGGCAGGGTATTTAAGCCAAAGCCTTGAGGTGATATTAGTCTGGTAGGTAAAGCCATTTGAAAGCATTTAGCACTGCATCTGGGATTTTGTAAGCATCCAATAGGTAGTAATTATTATCACAACAGTTACACTTTAATGAGAGATGCATGCTAAATATTCCATTTATCTAATTTCCCTTCTCAAACTCCCTGCTCAGCAAACAACATTCTGATTTGGTTTGATTATTGAAAGGAAATTTGCTGATTTTGAGTGTTTTGGCCATGAAACAGTTCTAGTGAATGAAAATTTAAAATCTGACATTCCAGCATTTATCTCATTCTGCTTTAGTGAACATATATTTGTCCCTTAAAATATGAGTATCCACTGGAAAAAACGGTAAGCTCTGGGTCTTCAGAACGAAGTACAAAACCTTAGATGATATCATTTTAATACTGGTTCTACCGGGTGCTGTCTGCCCTTCATTGACACAAGGCTAACACAGTGTGCACATACCCCTCTCATTGAATGTGTAATACTGTATATTAACTTGGTGTTTCTGTCCATTTGTTAGCCATGAGTTCCTTAGATGATGTTTTATTTCTTTTCAGGTCTCCAGTGCCCACCAGATCAAAATTTAATACATATTAGTTACAAGATAAACAAAATATTTGTGCAAATGAATGGAAAAAGTTGGAGTTAAACATGCTGCTTCGAGATCAACTGTATACTTAATTTTTCACATTTTTCCATCATGTATTATACATAATCCTTTTCCAAAGGATAAATTGAAAGAAATGGGTAGAAGTCAAATTAAGGAATTTGCAATATATTGCCTTCAACAAAATGAATCAAAGAGCCCATTTTGTTTTTATTCTATCACTTATAAAGGCTTTAAAACATTCTTAACACTTGGATTAAATAAACAAGTATGTAAGTATAAAAAATGTAAAATATTTTATTATGTACACTTTTTGAACATTTTAAACTCATAAAAATGTTAAAAACTTCTTAGGTTACATGAGATATCAAGTAATTTGAATGTGACTTATTAATCCCATCCTAAGACAATTGAGAATGACTATATGGGTAATTGTTTTCCTTTTCCACAAAAGTGGATATAGATCTATATATGGCAGCAAGACTAATATTTATTTGAATTATTATAAATGGAATCATGTTTTTGAAATGGCATACAGAAAGCCCATCATATTCCTCAAATCCTTCGTTTGTAATTAAAAAAGAGGCACTATCTTATTTGTCTAAAAGAATATAAAGAGAAGATACTGACAGCTGTTGATAAATTCCCTGTCTGTTTTCTTAGGTAAAAAAAATCATGATTGGAATATTTTAAGACAAAGGTGCAAACGATCTTGGGATGTATTATCAGGAAACTTTTGTTATCACCACCAGGGAACTAGACTACTCACTCCATTGATCAGTGGTTGCCAAGAAGTTATTACTGTTTTGAGGAAGAAAGAATAGATTCAGCACGGACTTTATGTCCTAAAAATTATGCTGAACAATAAAAAGAAGGAAACAGTATTCAGGAAATATTATGGATGATACTTTAATCACTTATGTCAGAAAACTAGGGCAAAAAAGCTGCAATTTTTTCTTTTTGCAATTCATGGTGTTAATAAAAAATGGGGTCATTATAGAGGCAATGAAAACAAATATTTCGGTTTCTTAACTTTTAGTGATTACAACATCAAATTTGTTACAGCAACATTGCTTTGACACTTAATTTTCTTATTTAAGAAAATACGAGCAAAACTATTTTGATGTCATTTTTTTTATTTATCATTCTTATAAATATATATTTCTTTTTTTTTTTTTTAGGAAAGCACAATCCAAGGTTGAACACTGTTTTCTAGTTTAATTTATATGATCTTTTTTAAACATTGGATCCTCAAGAGACATTTGCTATAATGCATAGAAAATTTAGGCATTTTGGGATCAAATGTTCAGAAAGGTATCATATCATGAGTGGTAAAAATGAATATTTTAATTTCTGATATCACAAGGTACACCAAGGCAACTTCATATTCATTATTTTAAAAGAAGATTTATTAAACTCAATTTTTAACAGTAAATTACACATTGTCTTGGCTAAAAGGCCATGATCCCCATCACTTTCTTATCTGCTACATTTAATTCATTACAAAGCTCTGGAAATTACTCCGGGAAAATTTCTTCTTAATATATTCCCTGTTCTCCATTCCTTTTGATGCTTTCTCAGTTTAGTCACAAACTGTCTCATTTGAACTATTATTGCAATAATGTCTTAATTAATTATTTTTTCAAGCTACTAGCTAGACCCATTAGTAGATCATGAATTATCTAGGGGGTCATTGGCCAGCAATTTTTAAAGAGTGAAAAAGAATAGGATAGATTAGAACAAAAAATGAGTGTCCCTCTCACACATGGCCTATGCAGTTTTGTTTCTGTACAGTGCAGGCATAGGTATGTGTAGCAATAGCAGTAGTAGAAGTGGCACTAGGAGTAGATCATGATTTAAAATATATTTCTTACTAGGCACCTTTGTTAAAATATATCGACAAACTGCTGAAACTAGCTCCTTGATATAGGGACTCCTGATTTTAATCCATTCTGTTTTAGGGATGGTATTTTTTTATTGAAATGGGCATTGTTCATGTTGGTATGCTAACTAAAAATCTTCAGGGGCTTTTATCCAGATTCCTAATTGGAGCTTTCATAACTTGTCCCTACCTTTAGTTCCCACAAATTTCAGTCTATACTCTCAACGCCTGTTATGATACAAATGGCATCAGAACACTCCATGTCCTTTTCTATTTGTATCCTTTCATTTATGCTAATGTCTCTGCTGAAGTGACCTTCTTTCCCAAGACACTGCAACCTTCAACCCAAAAAATTCATATTGATTCACAGAGCTAAAGTGTTAGTATTCATAGGAATGCTTTACATTTCTTAAGCAGAACTAAATACATCCACTGCTCTGGTTTAAAGTATTTACTTGCACTTCTATTTTACTATGTATGAAACTTTGTCATATATAGTTGCTTGTATAGCTTGACATTATCAATTAAGTTAGTAGATCTCAGAATGATAACACGGAGATAGATCTGTATTCTGAGTGTGTGTGTGTGTGAATTGAGACACTGTTTCCAGGGTATTTGGTACCTTGATCCACTAGGATGTTCTAAACCAGATTCTGAAAACAGACATGTCCTTGAACAGTAAGTTAACATAATTAAGAAAAATGGGCAACTTAGCTTGGACATTTCCTCATTTAAAGTGGACAGTCTCCTGGTCCTATGATGACAAAAGTCAAAGGAAACAATTCTGCCAACTGGATTGGGCCTCCAGGATGTCAGGTTTGTGAGCTCTGCATCAAATCTTCTGATTTGCTGTATAATCATTTCAAGTTTTAATTTTCAATATGTTCGTTCTATTAATAATCTTAAAGCTGTGTCACTGGAAAGCTGATATACTGTGGATTTGGAGAGGTGGACTAAGGGGACAAAAGTTGCGACAATGTGCATTAAGTTGAAAATTGTATTTTAACTGTCTTAGAAGTTGTGTTAACTAAAAATTGACCAAAACTGAAAAACATCATCCGTTCTAGTTGTAATTTTAAATTAAAACAAGAAATATGATTTTCGGCACCAACACACCTATTTTCAGTGACTAATATTTTCTGTAAGCAGACCTATCACCATTCAGAACCAGTTAGGAAGACTAGGGGAGTTCTGAAGGCTAAAATATGCTTTTATTCCCTTTAAAAAAAAAACAAAAACCAACATTGACTCATAGAAATCACATGGGGATGACAGTTGGAAAAAAGAAACTATAGCGTTCAACCATATTTAACTTGTTAGGATGTTCCCCTCCCCTCCTTTTTAAATTAAATGATAACAATTCTGGTTTGCAATTTGTGAAAGAAAAAAAAAAGGGAACTCCAAGTTCTCCCTTAACCAAGATAGAGTTCTCTTTAGGTTAAACATCACATAAAATGTTGAGTCATGCTTAAAATTCTATTATATTGGATATAATAGATCAGAATGCAATATACAATATAAAGCATACAAAAATACAGTAGGTCATACATATCGTTAATATAAAAGGCATCAAATTAGGCATTTCAAATATTAATAGTTTTCTTAAATTATACATAGAGGATCAAGCTTGGGAAATTTGAGAAATTAAAGTGAAACGCAAGTCATGTGTATATACGAGTTAAATAAGATTATTGTTAATGATCAGGAAGCTAAAAAAGCATGAAGAGTACATTTACACAATGCTTTGATGAGAGTCTATGAATGAATAATAAGGGCAAGAAGATCTGTAAAAATATGACATTTATGGAAAGGGAACTATTTTTCACATCTCAAACAACACTACCTTAAAACTAATTTAATTTACTCTGAATGTTAATTCCTCTAGTCTCCTTTCCAGCAATGCTTTGTTCCTACCTCTGTTGTTACTGTTACTACATTATTTTATTTTTCCTCTCTATATTTCTGTTTCCTCTATCAGACTGCAAACTACAAATGTAATAAACCATGCCATTTGTTTTTATATCCTTAGTACCTACTGAAGTCCCTCTTAATTTGAAGACTAGTGGCAGTTGGTTTTCTGTCTGCTGAATGAATGAAATGCTTATTGAATTAATGTGACAACAAATTAATGGAATAACAACTTCAAATGATCATTATAAAACTTCAAATAAATGTTCTTTTTCAAAAAATTACATTGAGAAGTTATACAATTGTATCAAAAGTGGCGCCTTTGCACAAAAAATATTATGAAAATCTAATCTTGATTAATCCTTGCCAAATTCTGCCAATATGTAAGTTAGTCAGTCCTTACACATCTTTATAATGGAGTCATAGTCATATTTTAACAATGAATGGGGAAAAATTATCATTAACAAATTTTCAGAGCATGGATCTGAACCCAAACTGGCATCCCAAACATTCTGAATCCAAAGTTATTGCACACTTTTGGAGTTTCAGTTTCAATTATCCAGAATACATATTCTTCCCCCCCAAAAAAAACCTCTCACCAATGAAAGAATATCTAAAACAACAGGCTACAAAACTCCAGAAATGAAATTTTTATGTGTTTGTTTAATAAAACAACGATATTACACACTCAATATCACTTAGGTAGAGTTAAATTGAATGTGACCCCAATTTTTCTAACTCCAATTAGAATGTCCCCCTTCTCATGTATACTATTCAGATTTTTACAGTAAATTTAAAAATCAAAATTGCTTTATTTCCAATTTAAAACATTATTAGTGCTCACTGAACAGGAAAATACACAACATACATATACACACACATATAAATAAAATAAATAAATTAGTACATGTTTATATATGTGTGTATGTGCCTGTGAACATGTATATATATATATACAGTTAATTATCTATGTATATATATATATGCATGTGTATATATCTCAAGTAAAATTAACTCCTTTTTCTTTTTTGGAAAATTTAGGAAATTACATTTTGGAAAAAAGCTATTTTTACAAGTTGACTGATGAGGAAGAAGTTTATTCATATACATGGCAAGCAGAAGAAGAAGAAAAAAAAACTCAAACAATGTAGCTGACAGGCCTATTCAAAATGTATCTATTGCATCCTGAGAAAATGGAGTCCTAGAGTTCCAGAGCCCAAAAAAATTTATGATAACATCTCGTTCAACTGCCCCGTTTGGGAGCTCTGGAAACTGAAGCCCAAGTGGCTTACATACTTGTTCAAAGTCACACAACTATATTTAGCTGCAAAGTCAGCACGAGGATACAGATTTCTTCACTCTCAAATGAGTATTATTTCAATTACACTTCATGGGAGAGTACATAGTGCTTTGCAACAATGACCATTTAACTGCAAATATTTACATCTTCTGTGCCCATAGGTCGCAGATACAATTTGCGTACAATGAATATGCAAGTTAACCTTCAACCATCAGAAGGCATATTTATAGTTATTGAACAGTTAAGCTGTCCTAGGTTTTAACTGGACACTTTCACCATATTATTTCATTTCTTCACACACAACAAACAAAAAAGAACATAGGGATCATTCTTTTCCCATCATGTGTGGAGAAACTGACGCTCAGAGAAGCTTAAAATTACATAGCTTAAAATTAAATGTATGTAAAATGGAAGAACTGCTGTTTAAACACAGATCTGCCTGACTTCATGACCTCATTTAATCAAAGTATTAGCTCCCATGAAAGAAAAGGGAACCTGTCTGCTGTTTACTTACTGCGGTACACTGAATTAGGTGCCCTGATTTAGACAAGTTCTTCGTCTAGATCTGCAATCTTGTGGGTGTGACCCCATGGTAAATGGGATCTCCTGAAGTTATTTTTAGTTAAGGTGTGCCCCAAATGAATGAGGGTGGGACTTAATGGTATTCCTGGAAACCTCATAAAGAGACCACTAGCCATAGGGTGGAGCTAGAAGCTGGAAGTCAACAGAACCCAGAACAAGAAGAGAAAGGTGAGGACTTCATATTTTTCAGAGAAACTAAATAAGATGTGCATTTAAAAACAATGTTAGAAACTTTATGAGTTTATTAGTCATTTGTCATTTCCACTTTTTAAAGTGACATACTTGGATTAAAAAAGAGCTTTACTTCAATCACAGTCCGTACTAATTTCTAGATTTAGTAATGTTAGATTTTTAAAAAATCATAACTAATGAGAATAAAATTTAAATTCTGATTTTCTGAAAGAACATGGGATTTATAATTGAAATTAACAGATAAAATCACAAAGATAAATTGTATTTTAAAACTGTAAACTTCATAAATAAAAATATGAATAAAATGTTAAACAAAATATAAGGTGGAAAATATACTGGATCTGACTTCCTAACAGAAGCTTAGTTGGTTACTAGAACAATAGTCAAGTTAAGGAAAACATATTCTCAATGTGGAACAAGAAAGAATTAAGGCTATTCTTGGTGAACACGTAGAAGAGAGGATAAATACATTTTTTTTATTTCTCTCTCAGGAAAGAAGGTCTACTGTGCTACAGAAGACTCAGCATTCATAGAAGGTCAAGAGGATGATTTACAGTCTGTTGTAAATTATCCACCAGTGGAGAATCAAAAATTGATTGAGTTATAAAAATGCATTGAACCAGTCAAAGAAAGTCAGTTCTTCCATCTTTTTCTATTGTGAAACATACAGTCCCTGCATTTAGGGAGATGGATCATCATAAAGTAATAATCCATTACAATCCTATTTTAGTTTCCTGAAGAAATATATATCTTCTTACATTTATAACTGATTTCATGTTTTCAGATTTTATACGCATTCCCATCTATTTAACAGTGTTCTTTTGTTTTCAGTATCATATTGCTGAATATATTAGTCAATGCCAATTACATTCAGTTATTCAATGTAAATTATATAAATATTTGATTAATTTGGGAAAATTTGTCTTCTTGCTTAAATCAGACAATGAGATAGATATTTGCATTTCAAGTCCATGGGATTCCCATTTTTTAAACAAAACAAAAATTCAACAAATGGTGCTGCAATAATGGGATACTCACATGGAAAAAGAATGAAATGTGACCCCTGCCATACAGCATACAAAAAAAAAAGCAAATAACACTCAGGTGGTGGTGCATGACTGAAGTTCATGGAATACTTTGTTTTTATCTAAGTCATAAATAAGAATACTTTTTGTGCAATCAGCATCAATATTAGTACTGCTATCAAAAGGAGAACAATGGAAGCCAAGGCTGAAGGAGCAGTCCTCTTGAAAGAGAGGAGGATGGAACAGTGACTAAATGTGAAATATGTCCCTTTTATTGCCCAAAATGTATGTGATGTCTTCCCATGATTGTGGCCAACTTTTCAGATGCTCTTGATGAAAAAACTGTAAACTTCCCACCCAACCACAAGGATCCAGGAGGGTGGTTGCTTGGAGAACCCTGGGCTATCAGAGAGATGAGATGGGACACAAGTCTCCTTCCTCCTCTGAATCCCCCTCCAGGAGACTAAAAGGAAAGCAAACCCTCATGACCAGGAGTCATATATTTTCAGTTTACATAAATACCAATTGCCAGGACGTTAATGTAGGAAAGAAGTGGGAGCAACCCAGCTTCCAGGCTGCCAGGGCTCCCAGGGCTCACCAACTGCTCCTTCAGACCTGACCGACAGTTCTTCCAGAGTCCCCCACATATGCAAGTGGCCTTAGAAGTTCATTCTTGATGGAGAAGAGCTGGAAAGATTCACTGATTACAAGTCACCTGGAGAATTTAGTAAGAGATCTGGATATAATAGATTTCCTGATGCTTGTTTGTGAAATTAATATCATCTGTTCCTCTGACATCAAATTCATATGTACTCCTTCCTAGAAAATAGTCATTTTCAGAACTAGCCAATGGATTCCTATATCTAATGGGGGACAATGTTCAATGAATGTTAAACCTTGAGTTTTTCCTCTGAGTCTGGACTATGAACTAAAGTAGATGATGCTGACAAATCTATTGGAATAACATTTCTCAGAACAGAAGGGCAATGATCACCCTGGAGCATAATGCAAGGACTTTTCTAATGATCTTGAAGGTGTTGGCCTACCAGAAGGAAAGTGCTCAAGAGAAACTCTAGAACTGTTTAAGTGGGCTTGCCAATCTTGTTCATAATCATGGGTGCCAGAGCTATGTGCCATAGAAGTACAATCACTAGATACCCTTTCAGCATTGAGACCCAGACTTTTGTCTGGGTTCAGATTTGTTGTCCCATGAATGGCAGGCCTGTTTCTCATTTTCATTGTCTCCACTGACATTTCCTTTAGTAGCCTTCCCATCAATAAACCCAGGGTCTTGGAAGATCTTTGGCCGGAGAGAAGGCTGCTCCGTCTCTGACTCCACAGCATTGCTTATTCCTAATGAGCCATGAGTAAATTCTATTCTTCTTAAGGAGTTAGCTCTTTGATTTTTTCATTATCTTCTTCAAGATATTTATTTTCTGTCTGAGTGATTGATATCCCAGAAAATCTACTTCTTACATAATTTGAAAATGGTGTGAGTGTATACCAACCAACAGAATTTCTTCCTCTAAGTGGATCTCTTCCAGTATTCAATGATAAAATGGAATAAAAATCCTTGTCTCTGAACCTGAATCAAGTCCTGCTTGGCCTTACCTTCGGGGTGAATGTGCATAATGGCTCTGAGGACTCACTCAACACTTGAGGATTATTTGTTCCTTGGAAAGTTTGGAATAGAGCTCAGTGAAGTTCTTTCTAGGAAAGAGCATTCCAGTCTCCTTTGATGACTCTTTCAGGGTTGTTTTTAGCTCTGGTCAGCTGTAGGAAGGCACTAAGATTTGTCTCTCTCGAACTGGCCTCATGAGATTAGTGTTACTTATCCACATTGGGCCTTCTTTTTAGCTGCTAGATATTATTGTGTTGCAATCAGGTAGTATTGTGCTATCTTTTTCTGAATTTTTCCAATCAGTCCTGTTGCAAACCTATCCCTTCAGCTCCAATTATCCAATATCTACCCTATTTCTGTCTCCTGATGACCTGTTCTTAACTGAAATTCTCCAAGTTCATTCATTAATATTAGTTCATATCAGTGAGGCCATACAGTATTTGTCCTTTTGTTTCTGGCTAATCTCACTCAGCATAATGTCCTCAAGGTCCAGCCACATTGTTACATGCTTCATGACTTTATTCTGTCTTAGAGCTGTGTAATATTCCATCATATGTATATACCACAGCTTGTTTAGCCACTCTTCTGGTGATGGACATTTGGGCTGTTTCCATCTCTTGGCAACTGTAAATAATGCTACTATAAACATTGGTGTACAAATGTCCATTTGTGTCCTTGCCCTCATGTCCTCTGAATAGATACCTAGCAATGGTATTGCCGGATCATATAGCAATTCCATACTTAGCTTTCTGAGGAACCACCAAACTGCTTTCCACAACGGTTGTGTCATTTTACATTCCCACCAAAAGTGGATAAGTGTGCCTCTTTCTCCGCATCCTC
This sequence comes from Myrmecophaga tridactyla, assembly GCA_004026745.1. Taxonomy (NCBI): domain Eukaryota; kingdom Metazoa; phylum Chordata; class Mammalia; order Pilosa; family Myrmecophagidae; genus Myrmecophaga; species Myrmecophaga tridactyla. Next base: position 34,397 of record PVIY010010432.1, read on the forward strand.
TCCAGCACTTGTTGTTTTCTATTTTATTGATAATGGCCATTCTGGTGGGTGTGAGATGATATCTCATTGTGGTTTTGATTTGCATTTCCATAATAGCCAGGGAAGTTGAGCATCTTTTCATGTTCCTTTTAGCCATTTGTATTTCATCTTCTGAGAATTGTCTGTTCATGTCTTTTGATTTTGTAATTGGGTTGTTTGTCTTTTTGTTGTTGAGGTGATTTATTTTAATTATTTAATTTAATTATTTTACTTAATTATTTAATTATTAGGAAATACAATGCCAATTTAATTTTCACCTACAAAAATTAACCCAATCAAGATGTGCATTAGTATCATTCATCATTAATTTACCTTTACAGTCCTTTCATTTCTTTAGTATACATTCCATGGCTGTTGCTTTGAAAAACACTGGTATTTACAGCATTATTATTATTAACCTTACTGGACAGTAGAAAAATTAATGTTTAGACACCTTAAGATATTTGCCCAATATTACTTTTCTAGTGATTGTTTGGAACCCAGGTTTTCTGATTTGTAATCTGTACGACTTTTCTCTATGTCACTCCTCATGTTTCTGTGTTTTCTTTTTAATTATAAGGGTTTAAATTGCTTTTTTCTGTATATGCTATGTCATATTAATTCTGGAAATCAGTGGTGCATAAATTCTAAGACAATGGATATATGAACACAAATCAAAATTTTCTCAAATCTGCATTAGTTCTTTCATTCATGTATTCATAATAATAATAAATAAATATTATACACCTCAAGGTACCAGGTTTGGTGCTAGGCCCTAAAATAAATCAGAGCATATTATCTAAGCCAGAGCTTCTAAAAGTTTATTGCCCATAAGAATCACCTTGGCATTGTCATCAGATGTCTTTTATGATTCAGCAGATCTGGCTCAAAGTCTGAGATTCTGTATTTCCAGCAAGCTTCAGGTGACAGCAATGCTGGTTGTCTAAAGCATACTTTGAGTAGCAAGAATTTCTTTACATATATATGTATATATTTAATAGCTCTCAATTTATTTCTCATTGTTATTCTTTTTGTAAGGAAAGATAATTAGGAACCAAGAGGAAATTAGGAGGGAATTAATCAAAGAGAAGAAAATTTCTAGGATGTTGGTTAAGAAAATGAAAAAAGGAATAAATAAAAGAAAGTGATTTAGGCTAAAAGGAAAATTTGGGCAAGATAGGAAAAAGTGAAGTAAACAGAGTCGAGAGGTTATCCTGGAGGTTATTCTTATTCATCAAGTAGATATCTTGTTATTCAAGATGTAATGGGGAGGCTGGAGGGAACTGCCTGAAAATGTAGAGCTGTGTTCCAGTAGCCATGTTTCTTGAGGATGATTGAATAATGATACAGCTTTCACAATGTGACTGTGTGATTGTGAAAACCTTGTGTCTGATGCTCCTTTTATCTACCTTGTCAACAAAGGAGTAGAACATAGGGAATAAAAAAAAATGATAGGGGGAACAAATGCTAAAATAAATTTAGTTTGAAATGCTAGTGATCAATGAAAGCGAGGCGTAAAGGGTATGGTAGGTATAATCTTTTTTTTTCTTTCCTGTGCTTGTTTTATTTCTTTTTCTATTGTCTTTTTATTTCTTTTTTTGACTTAATGCAAACGTTCTAAGAAATGATGAATATGCAACTAAGTGATATTGTGAATTACTGATTATGTATGTTGATGTTTTATTTTGTTTCTTAATTTTTTAATTAATAAATAAATTTTTTAAAAAAAAGGAAAAAAATAAGTGAAGGTATATTTGTAATTGCAACTAGTTTACCAGAACTGACTAAAGAAATGTTTTCTAGGTCTTAGTTATCACTCAAGTCATGCTCACCAGTTTTAGAATCTCTGTATAATCACAGCGAGGAGCCATATATGATGGTCAAAGAATATATTTTGCCCGTAGGAATTGTGCATTGACCTCTCCCCGAGAGCCTACAGCAAAAAACTAAAAACGATTGAGTGTCTGACCAGGTTAATTTGTTGTAAGGGCTGGTCACGGCATTTGTTTCATGGAAAATCAGCAAAGCTGAAGTGCTGCCTCACACTTCTTACAATCCCCAGCTTGCCCAGAGAAAGAAATAATTCACTATCACCTTCCCCCACAAAAGTGGGATGAGGAGACTAGGGAAGACAGAATGACGCATCGTCCTCCGTATCAACATCAACAGGAAATACCAGAGTACGTTTTGTTGTTACTCCTGTTAGGAAATGACCATTGCTAAGTTTGTGAAATTTTGTAAATAAACAGTGAAAATAGGCTTTTATATAAATATATATGGGAGTAAATTACCCCCAAAATACTCAAAAAATAATTGCAGACAAATTTAAAAGGACTTTAAAGAATGTGTTTTGCAAAATACGACCAAATAATCGTTTTCTTTAATTTAAATTGCAAAACTTAAATCTCACAAAAATTTTACAACTAGACAAAGTGGAAAATAACCAAGAAAAGAAGGATATAAAAGATACTTTTATATAACTACATGAAGATAGCTTTCTAAACCTGTTCTTGTTTTCCTATCATTATCTATATTTTATATATATATATACTCTTTTCAGACTCCAAATACTTGGAATTTTAGGGATTAACCAGAGATAACTTGTAAATAAGTTGGGTAAATGTTTACAAGTATTGCACAGGGGTTTGTTACAGGCAATTCTATCACTCTGGGGCTCTGTGAGTAGCACTGCTCAGTCTAATCCATACGTTATATGCAAGGTCTAAAAGTGATCTAACTATCTTATCATGCAGGTGCAGTAGACATCGGCATGTCCTGTAAACTTGAGTTGAATGTTGTTCAGCACATTGTAAAGGTGACAGAATGTGTGAATGGTTTAGCTCTTTCTGTAAGATGTGGAGAGGTTTGCTATGTTCTCCTAGGTGTAGGACAGGCTGTCAATTCATGGCACTATACTAATACTGTAATGTGATCCAGGATATTGTCTTGAAATATTTTGTTATATCTAATGACTATGAATCCATTTTGATTATTCTGGAATATCTCAAAAGCTTTAAGTAAAATTACAAAGTAGAAGATATTCATTCAGGAGTGAAAACATCTCTAATTCTATCTTTCAAGCTTTTGTAAGACTTTCTGCATTATTTGGAATAATAGAACTGGCCATAGACAAATATTTGAAAATGCCATGTGTATACAGAGACTTTTTTGTCTTAGTGATTATTCTTAAACCCATATAGCACCAATTCCCCTTTAAGAAGTATGTAGAGACATTCATTTCTGTAATATGCACGGTACCTGCCTGACTTATCATTGGTTCTCAAAGTTTGTTGTATGAATCAATCCATTTAATAAATTTATGAGTACCTTTGAGAAAATAATTTAGGGTTTATCTTCTAACAGACTATATTTTAAATGACAACAAAAATAAAATCAAACAAATGTGTTTCAACTGTTAGAACTGTAGTTAATGTGACAGCTGGATAAAACCGGGATTTGGGGTATTATTTCCAGATGGCCCTAAACGTGGTTGGTCCGGTAAGTACTGGTGCTAGTGGTATATCATTTTAAACTCACATGTATTTCCTTACTTGTATCTGTACACATCGGCACTATTGATGAGAGCAGCACAAACATTAGTGAGCTGAATATTTGGAATGTCTGGTTTATTAGTTAATACTACGAAGCTAGCTATAGATGAGTCTAAAATTGTACTTCTCTTTGCTTGAAAATGCCAGAGAGAAACAGAGCAATCTTGGAGGTGAAGTTATACATGCAATAAAACATTCTTTTCTAGACATCCTGCTCTGTATCAACTCTACTGACATGGGACATGTAGGAAAGAAGTCACAGTTTCCTGCAGTTCTCAGGGTAGTACATTTAGAGTATCCAAAACTCTCATTAACCTTTGAAAACATGGGTCAGTGTTTTAAGGAATAACATTAAAATAGGATTTCTTCCTATGGACACATTTTTATCTTGTTCTCTAGCTGTTGGGGGATGGTACACATCTTGTTAAAATTATGCTCCCCTGAAACACGAGGTTTAACATCACACAAACTTTATCATCCTTCATGGCCCTTCCTTATCAGAAAGACTGGCAGGCCAAGAGAAGATAAGGGCTGTTCAATTTGAGTGATTGATTGGCCTCCCTTATTTTTCCATCTTGGAAAATTAATTTTCCATCTTGCTCCTTGCAATATGGCTTTCACTAATTAAGGAACTGTATATTAGGTCTCTGAGGGTTATGCATATAAAAACTATTCATCACAATGAATTTAGGACTATTATTTGAATTGTGTTTTCAGATATCTTCATTTGGAAACAGAAATTTTTCTCATATATTTATTTTTTCTATTATTTATGCATCTATATATGAAATGTATTTGGCAATCACTTCAATATTTAGTCATTTACAAGGGAATAAAACTTAAGCTTTAATTGATTTTTCAATCATTATGTTTTTTACTCTAAGCATCATGAAATTATATTGATTAAGGATACTAATTTGTATAGCATCCCACTGAAGCCAGCATTTAATTTAATTGATTAGTGATACAAATAGTCACTGAGGGAAAGGAAATGCATAACAATATGTATGTGTCTGTGTATATCTACCATTATATGTACAAACATATAATATGTACACTTTTCACAGGATTATTTAAAAATATTTTGTGTGGGATAATAAAAATAACATTATTCAAAACAACACAGCAAATGACAGCAATGCCGTTTATAAGACCCTCTTCCTCCAACAGGACAACTCTTTGGACCAATAATATAAGCTGGTTAAATAAGGTTAAATAAGGTTAAATAATGGTTAAATAAGGAAGTTAGCATTTTATTTCTATAAGCATTCAAAAGAAAAAGAGTTTGAGTTAAAAAAAAAAACCCTGATGCTGAATGAAGATTTTATCTAAAAATACTTTGATTTATAAATTTAGAGGTCAATTTAAGTGAAATACCTGGGTGAATCAAATCCTTGAGGGGTCACTCAATTAATTAGTGCCTTCTGCAAGCAGAACAAGTTTAATTTATCTCTCCCTCAACAAAATTGTTATCTAACAAGAAAAGTGAGAAAACAAGCTGAAAGCAAGCTACACATGTAAATAATCAACTAAATCTGTCTTTAGCCATGCCAATACATGCACAATGCATCTTTGGGAATGTGAGGAATTTTGAAGATTCTAATGATTGTCACTAAAATTTTTAATGATTTTAATCAGTTTGAAATGGATAGGAAACTATTTCAAGGAAGAATGAGGTTTTGATTGAGTTTGAAAGTGACAAAAGGAGACACATGTACAGTAGCACAAGGCCACACTTAACTTGGAGAAGGAACAGGTATTTGATGCCCAGATGATGAACCAGAATGCAAGACGAAAGACAAGAGCTGTTAGGGAAGGTGGAGGTCTGGAAAAATGATCTGTCATTGGAAGACTTCATGTCCTCAATCAAGTTATTTATTGATTGATCGAGTTACTTATGTATTGATGTATATAAATCAGATTAGGATTTGTTTTTTCAAGAGCTGGTACAAGCCTAGAACAGTGACAGGTCATACAATATGAACTTCAAAATAGAAAACAAAAAGCACACTAGGAAAAAAGGAAGTACTAGAAAAATAAACGAAGAGTTTGTGGGTCAAAGACAAATGGGTGTCATTGGATTCTGTTTATTCCTCCTCCTTCCTAGGCCTAACACAAATAAAACAATGTCAGAAATTAACATATATATTTAAAACCTTTCTAAAGGATCTAACTTGCAGCTTGTTTAAGCAGAGGGAGAATTTGGTTAATCATTAATATTCCAGCAGAGAACTTTCTGACTTACTAGTATGAAGGATGTTATGTTCTTAGTAGTGCCATAGTTTATACAATAAAAAAAAAAAGAGAGTCACATACCCCTTGGCAAGATGTGGCAGTCTTTATTCAGAAATGGCAAAGTTTTTATTCACCTGTATTACTTATTTTCCATTTGGAATGATGGCTGTAAATGCTAACTGAACTTTGCCACAACTACCAGCTGTCAAGTTTCAATAATAACTAATAGTCAGTGTCTGTTCCCTACAGCAAAGAAATAGATTTTTCAATCCATAAGTATTAAGCAAAGCTTCCAAATATGTTCACTATTGAATATTGTGGAATCCAGTAAGTAGCATCATACAAAACTGTAATAAAATTGATAAAATGAAGCTCAAAATGAACTCCCCGACTACCTATCATAGACTAGAAATGGCTTTATCTGCAGAGATTGTTTCTAATGAATCAGACAGCCAATTCTGGGCTATCTGACCCTAGTACATACTTTGTTCTAGAACATTCTAACTTCTATTTTTGGAAACTAATAAAAATGTAAAAAAATACAAAAATAATTGTGATAATTTTCATTCCTTCATTAAGATGCTTCTCCTTATTTCTTTTACACTTCTTAATAAGACCAAAACACAATTATAAACCTGTAGAATTGATCACTGTTCACTTCTTAGTCAAATAGCCTTAAAAATAATCATAGCTTAGAAAGGTATAAAAATGCTCCTAAAGTTCTATTCCTGAAAACACTCCATTGTATAAAAACACCCCAACATAAATCAGTGAATTCTGTGCCTAATCATCTAATTTGCATGATCTAAGTTTGGAGGTAAAGGTTTAGAAGCCTTTTTTAAAAGTTAAGCTAATACAAAACTGACTTTATAGAGCCCAGAAGATTTGTTTCTAATTTTATTATCATCCTAAAAAATGTTGCGTCTTGGTGGGATTAATTTAAAAGAGATGTTCATTGCTCAGAAAAACTAGCTGTAATAATATTCTAAATGTTAACATGTATAATATCCTCTACTGTGCAATATTCCTCTAGGTTATGAAACACTGAGCTTATGTAAATCTAACCTTATGCAGATTATCTCAGAAGATGTATCTATAAAGTTTGACTTACAGAATAGAATCCTGTAAGTTAAAGTATTAACTAAGAAAACGAAAGTGCAATTTGGAGATATGTTAAAAAGAAGTGTTGCAGAGTTCTAAGCAAGAGATGATGTTGGCTTAGACCTGTGCGTCAGCAGTGGAGATCATGAGAAATAATAAGAATCAGCATCTTTTTAGAAGGTAACTGGTATTAGAATTTACGAATGAATTGGAATTTTGATGAGAATGAAGTGAAATGGTCAGTCTACTTTTATGACATTATAATTAATTTCATTCAGCTCACAATTCCATTTAGACTTCATACTTTATATATGTATGAACTGTTTTTCCTTCTTTCTAAATGCATGAGTTTCAAGCTTTGAGAGGTAAAAAAGTTTTTGCCTAAATTCTGAGCAATAAATAGACTAGAAAAGATAATTAATTTAGAATTTACTAATGAATTGGATTTACTATATAATTTTTCTCATGCCTATTTACCATTTCTGGTTCATTAAGCAGGTTAGTTTCAGGTAAGGATGGAACCAACAATGGAGTTAGGCTCTAGAAACTTGTAGATTTACAGGAATGCATATGAAAATGTATAGTGATATCCCAAAACCATAAGGGGATGTCAAAATATCAGCAAATCTAGTTTTTAAGTTTACAAACATGAGTTAATTTATAAAAGTAATCATGTATCACAAACTATAGAAAGAAATCAACTCAACCAACACTATTTGGTATTCTCTGTGGCATATATTCTTATATAGAAATTCTCATTTTAGTCCATCTAAGACCTTTAGTTTTCTGGGAAGAGAAATCTCTTGGAAACTTCCAGTTGGAGAAGACACCAGTTTCAGTCAATTACTGAAATGTTATTCTCAAAGGTTCCAAAGTATCTTTTCTAATCTATCTATTGCTCAGAATCCAGGCAAAAACGTTTTACCTCTCAAAGCTTGAAACTCATGCATTTAGAAAGAAGGAAAAATAGTTCATACATGTATGAAGTGTGAAGTCTAAATGGAATTGTGAGCTGAATGAAATTCCCACTAAGGAAGTAGTGAAGATATTCCTCCTATCAGACTACTAAAATATTAGATTTGGGTAAAATGACAATAGTGGCCCAAGAACCAGCAACAGATGCTAGAATTCACCTGACAATTGGCAGTAAGGTAGATTAGGATCCATAAACCATAGAGGAAAACCAAGTTACTAGGCATCACTGGAATTGGGGGTGCTAGAGTGTTGTAGGAATGGTCAAAGAATAATCAATAGTTGGAGGTGGAGTTTTCTTTAATCTAAAGTAAAACACTGGTTTTAAGTCTGTAAATTAGGCATGAAATTAGGTGCCTAACAATAAAAAGGAGCAGGTGTACATTAGCCCAGTTCCAGGATCTTTGGTTATTTAGCTGGAGGGGCACAAGATTAACTTGGTAGAAATACAAATGCGTAACAGTCCATAGTAGAACTATAAGAGAAATGCTACCAGCAAATCCACTGCTGTTGCTCAGAAAGGAACCATTACTTTCAAAATAAGAGAGGCAGGCAGTTGAATTTCATGGAATCAGAATCTTAGTTGCAAGTGAATTAGACCCTGGAACCTGGATTCCTATCAGCTGATCAAAGCCAATTACAGGCAAGTAAGACAGTGCAGAATATATAGTTTCTGGGAACTGAAGATAGGAAAAAAAGACACTGAGATGTCATTTAAAGCAAAGATGGTCACTAGTCACTTTTAAGGCATAAGAACAAAGTAGGAACCCACTTATTTGAGATCCCATAGAATGTGAATTGGGATAATACAAAGAACCCAGCCATTAGAAATTAGGGTGACAAAGAGGAGTACGCAGTATCAATGAACTAATATTAAACCGGGGAACTATTACTATACAGTCTTTCTCACCACTCATATGTAAAAGTGGCCCTCATTTCAGAGCCCAAGTTAGGGCTGAATCTCATGGGTTAGACAGGTCCCCAAACCAAAACTTACAGGAATGCAGAAACACGAACCAGTCATATTTGTCACATTTGTACAGTTTTCCTCCAGCCTTTATCACCTTTTAAAATAATCATCTTTGCACTGCAACAATTTCTATCATGCCCTAAACTCTTTACTTCCTTAATTTACCCTGATTTTAGTCTCTTCAGAAATACTAGAAGCTTTACTTCTTCTGCGCAAACATACTTCAAATATACTTCAATTGGGGGCTCATTAATTCCACTTCCATGATCATTTCCTCATCAAATATTTGATGAAAGCTTCCTATCACTTTTATCTTTGGAAAGAATTTTCTTTATCTATCTACATGCTGCCAGGTTTTCTATCAATCCAATCATTTTAAAAGTTCAGATTTTTTAAGGCTCAACTGGCTTCTAATCAATCTCTATACCTGCACCGACATGAGAAAAGGCAAGAATACAAGGTAATTTCAATCTACTAAATTTAGTAGATTGAAATGCTAGTGATCAATGAAAGGGGGGGTAGGGGTATGGTATGCATGAATTTTTTGTCTGTTTTCTTTTTATTTCTTTTTCTGAATTGATGCAAATGTTCTAAGAAATGATCATGATGATGAATATGCAACTATGTGATAAAAAAGAATGTTCGTATTGTATGTCGATTGGTTTTATTAATACAAATTTAAGAAAAATTAAAAAAAATTAAAAATAGTGTACAATGGTTCACAGTATTATCATGTAGTTGTGCATTCATCACCACAATCAATTTTAGAACATTTTTATTACTCCAAAAACAAAACTCCCAGACCCCTTCGCCAGCCCCCCCCATTACTGACCATTGTGGTACATTTGGTTTGGTACATTTGTTATTGTTCATCCTCATCCCATTTTAATACTCAGAGTATTTATACGTAACTAGTAACATTAGCTTCATGTTGCAGGTGAGGAAACTGAGGCTCAGAAGGGTTAAGTGGCTGACTCAAGGTCACATAGAAGTCAGAATTTGTTCTAAAACCATTTGAGTAACCACTACGACCATCACGTAAAATAAAATAAGAATGTGTAAAATAAAAAATTCATGAGCCTTGAAAAAAAAAACAAGAGCACAACGTAAAATGCCTACAGTTATATTCATAGTTACTAATTTTATTCATCTGATAGTATTCTATTGTGATTTTTCACGAATAACAATCATTGCATATTTATGATTAATACATAATTAATTATTTTCATGTTTAAGACTTTATTTCAAAATAATTTTTTAAGATCTATAAGTGTGTTTATTAGCCCTATTCCAGCATGTTTTCATGAGGTCTCAGATATTCGTCAGCCTGTCACCTCAAATGACTTTCCTTTCTATCTTTATATCACGCTATTTCATATTTCAGTATACATCTTTCATTCATTTAGCAAATGTTTCTAAAAACTAAAATGCCAAGAAACCGTTCTATACATCAGAATAGGGAATAAAAACTTCTAATATCTGTAGTGTGACCACAATCCATTTCCTACTGTTGTGTTTTTTTTCAATTAATTAAAAATTAAACAGACCTATAACTCATCAAATATCTCTTGACCATCAGTGAGGAACAAATAAGAATGCCTAAACATGGTGAGAAAAATCAAAAACTAAAATATACTAGTAAACACTAATCCTACATATAAAGAATATTGAAGGCCATTTGGCCCAAAATATCAAATATAAACAAGCTAAATTATGTCCATAGGGTCTACTAAATAATTTTTAATAAAAATAAAATTAATTTACACCCATCACATCACTGCATGGTGATGCTCATAAATTTTGTCTGACAAAGAAATCACACAAAACCAATTAACATGAAGACGAGATATGAAGAAATATTTTCCTGTGTGATATAAATCTAATATACTGCCCTTTGGCAAAAACAAATAAACACTAATACAAATCTTACAGCTCTAATGTGATTACCTTTTGTTTCAATAAAACAATAATTATAATTTTTCTCTTCCAGAGTACATGTAAATTTGGAAAGTGCACAGAAAAGGATATAGAGACATATTTCTCTGAGCGCTCAGTAATCCTTGATACTAATATTAGATAAGTGTTTCTATCAGTTTTCTATTCTTAAGTAAAACATCTTTGGAGAAATTACAATCTATAGCAACAGAATAAAGCTCACCTTATTACAAAATTGTGACTGTCAATCTCCTTTCCACATTCACTGTCTAGTAGAATGCCAGAATTTCCAACAACTGCACAGGTCTTAAACCTGCGGTTTTTCATTGGTGAAACTTCAGGGAGGAGGCTATGAAGATCCTGAGAAATGTTTAGTGTCCGGCGCCTGTCGAGCACATAGTGTATGACATCACCAGGTTTAAAACTGCTCTTGACCACTGAGACATCTCGTTCTGCATCAAGGAAACGAAGTATATTCTTCCTATATTTAAAAATACAAGCAAACTTTTCCATTAGGGACAATATATCCAAGAACTGCATTTGCAGAGCAAGATACGATGAATTGTATACTGGTAAACTACAAAACTTAAATTGTCAGGTGGTAATTAAACCAAATCATGAAGTAGATTCTATAGGAAATAGAATATATCTTTTTAAAAAATAATGTGCACACAAATAAAATGATAAAATAATGTGCACAGTTGTCAATGATTTTTAAGTATATATAGTATATATATATATAGTATATATAAGCTATATAAGTATATATAGCTCTTTGAAAAGAGCTCTCCATCTAACAAAAGCTATAGAAAATTAGTTTGTTAAATAAATATAGTTGCCATGATTTGACTTTACACAATTAGATATTCTTCCAGGTTCAATCCATTTGCTCTATCACTTATTTTTTCTAAATTGTCTACTTAAGGCAAACAGGAATAACTTGAAATTTTGCTGAATTATACCATAGTTAACTCTATTAAAATGCTTAGACTTTTTAATAAACTTATATAAATTTATCCTAACCATGTGCATATTATAATTATTGAAGAGGAATTAATATTGTAGCAACATAAAGGTATATGGAAGTTTCTTCCAAGCTCACCAACCCAGAAAATATAATGGCGTACACTAGAGTAAATGGATATTTAGAACACTGGACTGTGCATGGCAGAGACAGATAACTGTTCCATAGTATCCTTTCTTTTCTTCTTCTTCTTAGTATTTGAACCCTCTAAGTTTAGCTAGGTACATGGAAACTTAGCTAGAACACTCCAAGCTTCTCTTGCAGCTGGTTTGTTCATTTTAGTTTTCTTAAATGGGATATGAATGGGTCACATGAATGACTATTTGAAAGAGATATAAGCTTCAAATTTGTTTGTAGTTTAAGATCTCTTTTATATGGAGAGTTAGCCCATCCCATAGTTGATATAGAAACTGATAACTTGCCATACAAACATATGGTAAGAAGATAAATAGTATAAAGTGAGAAAATAGTTATAGCTGGCTGGAAAGCTACTGAACCTTGGTATGATACAGCAAAGCTTTGATATGATATATTAGAGCCTGTTGTTCTTGCAAAAAAGGGTGTATATGTTGCTTTATGTTGGTGGGTTTCTTTTAGTGGGACACTAAGAGAGATGAAGTCAAGCATGGAATAGTCAAGTTGCAAGATGAGACAGAAGGGAATACATCTCTGTCAATGGCCTGTAATCTTAAATTGTGTGAGACTCTAGTAATTGAGACCTCCCAAATATTTTCATAGTCCAATCAGCAAGAAAAAGGACTATCATCGGCGCTATCTCAGCAGCAAGAAGTGTTAACTTCTCATCTAAGTCTATAGATTCAAATGACTTCACATTAGCTACAATGAAATTGAGGAAGAGAGAAGGATGAGCCGTAATAATTATGGAGAGTCCGAAGCCTTAAGAACTCTGTTCAGAAGAAATCTTTGGGTGGACTTATTTATAGTTGGAACTAACACAAGGAAATAGCCCCGAAGTTTAGTACGTTTTTAAGGAAATTTTATTGCCAAAGAAACCATGAACCTGACCTATAAAAGACTAGAATTGTTTGATCCTCTGACTGACAAAAATACACTACAAAAAGCAGTCTGAGGAAATGCTACACTAGATTGGAAGGTGGTTATTACATGCTGAAGTGCCCTTATTGCAAGCTCGTATTTTCAGAGTGTTAAAGAACAGTGTCATTAATATAGCATTCAGGATATGGCAGACATATTTTCCTCCAGGGCTTTTAGTGTTTTAGCTCCATCACAATTGGTAAATTTTATTACTGAACATAGACTATATCCTACTACCATTACTCTGCCAAAAGAGTAATTCTCCGATTCACATTTATAAGCCAGAAGCACTGCTATCAAGGAAGGATGCAAAATAAATAACTCAACTTTCCTTCTGTTTTCTTTATTTTGGTTGGCTCTAAACAAACTTACAGTTTAGTATTTGATCTAATAAGAGAATCAAGTTTTTGAAAACATTATTTGGCAGATTATAAATGCAAGAGTCTATCAGCTATTTGAAAAAGAAAATATTTTTTGAATTTTGTCTCAGCTATACTGACTATCAGGCTTATAAGGAGTGGGATGTTACATTAGGGAAAACCTGTATAAACACCCCACAAATTAAGTCACAAAGGTCAATAGAAATACACAATAGCAGCTTATCTTAACCAAGTATATATTAACAAAGTACAGATTCTATAAGAAGAGAATTACCAAAGATATCATCAACTATAGAGCATCTGAAACAAAAAGAAATGAGGGCTCTTCATTATGTTAAGCACATAGCAAATCTTCGTACAATTAACTAGCACAAAGAGTAGTAAAACACAGAACCTTTTATAAATACTTATTAACCACCATTTTTGTTTTGAAGAAAAAATTAAGTGATGTTTGACACCTGTAAAAAAAAAAAGTTCATTTCCTGTTAAAATGATGAGGCTGGCTCTAAAATGATGACTGCACGGATATGGTCGAATCACCAAACTAGATCATGTTACCATTTATTTTCCTTTGAACATAATTTAACGGGTCTCTCTATATTTGAAAATGTGCGCTCACAAGTAGTGGCATGTTAACAGGCTTGAAGTGAATAGATTAGCGGTCCATGTTTGAAAGAAGATTCTTTTGCTTGGAAATACAAAAGGGGAAATCCCTTCTACTCATCAAGAAACGTTAACACTTTTATGCTTGGCAACTGATAACAAGAGGGGCTTTCCAATAACTATGCATTTGCTGTATTACGGAAAGTTAGCATCAAAAATATTTTCAAACATAAGTCTTCTTAATTCCTAATTATAATAGATCACCTTTAATTTATTCAACATCAGGGAAATGAAAGTAAAAAGGGGACTATAAGGCCTCAATAAAGTTTTTAAGGACATAGCATCGTATAATTCGTGGAAGAAAATGCTTAATTCAAATAATTGAGCCCATATAATATGATTGTATGTGCTCTGACAATGTTGTTTAAAAACAGAAGCAAAAACAAAGACTGTTTCTTTTTTGCTTTTGTTTTTAAACAAAGGAGTAAAAATAGTAAAAGTACTTTTCAAAATAGAAAAAAAAACAGAAATTACCAATCACATAAACTAAACAAAATATAAAAAGATAAAAGATAGTAGGTAAAACTTGGAACATTTATGCATATATAATTCCCTTTTTTCAACTGAAAGAAATTAAATAAGAAATCTTATATGACTCCGGTCTTTTTTTTTCTATAATTGAACCAAACTTTAAATTTCTATTTTAGAGCTTAAATATATGCATGGAAAATCATCTACACTAATATTTCTGGTGTAGGAAGTAAGAAAGACTGGAAATAATTATTATAAATGAGTAATACTGTGGCTTAAGTGCTTGATATGTTTTGGAAACAGTGAGGAAAGGTTTATCGTCCACCCACCCCCATTCGAGTGGGGTGAAGGCATTTTCTAGATTATAGAAGAAAAGGACTAAAAAAACTCCATGGATTTGCTAAGTTTAGTCGCATTCAGACTGCAAATCCACGAGAAAAAAGAAAACTAGTGCTTAAATGTAATTAGCTAGATGTCACTAGAAGCATGAAAAGCTATTGTACTTAATTGGAACTGAAACAGCCCTCTTAAGTATCACTAAGGAGAACATATATGCTTTTGTTCGGAAGATGATTGATAGAGATGAGAAGAGTAAGTTAAACAAATTTACTTTAGAAGTGAGAGAGACAGAAAGAAAATTCAATTTAATTTTTGTGCTCTAAAACGAACGTGAATCAACGAAAGCTGATGTTTAATGTGCAGGTAGCAACAGTGTATTTTCCTAATCTGTGCTCAATTTATCACCTCAAATTTAAAGTAGAGTGTCGTGTTTGCTGTTCAGGACTAAAAAGAGTATCAACAAAAGTCCCTCCCTCATCTTTAACTGCCATTCTAGTAGCAAAATGAAACTTTTGAAACATCATTAGATAAGCAAACACCTAAATTCAGCAACCGTTTTAATGATAAATATAACTGAAAGAACCAGAAAATATGTTTCACTTTCAGTGAAACTAAAAAACTTAGTCATAATGACAATTTTTTTTTTCTAGGCAACGTTGGCTTAAACTGAAAGCTTGGTTTAGACTGTTGAACTGACAGGAATAGATTCTATACAGAAACTTTTCAACTGAATTTTCAACTAGAACTTCCCTTTCAACATCACCCATCATTGAAATAGCAGTTACAAAGTCCTGGCAGATCAATTTACAAAACTTTGTTTTAACTCTCAAAATGCTAAATATAGCTAACCCATGGCCAATCTTTCTTCTCTGTAAGGTTCTTGTAAAAAATATGCATACGTGTCACAGCAACTAAAAATTAATACAAATGACATTACTGACCCCTCAGAAAATATTGTGTAACTAACCTTACTGTTAGAATGCGACTCATATTGAGAAGTAAGTTAGGTTATGAGACATCTGTTAGGATTTTTTTTTTTTCAAACTTTAGACAGTGACTCTAGAATGCAGCCTAAGAAACACTGCAAGCAATAGTATAACAAAAATAGCATAGTATTAATTTCATATTTTATGCATAGCATCTCATGGCATATCACCAGAATACACATTTATGATCGCTGCTATACATATGAATTGGGGAGAGGAATACAACGGATAAGAATAGTGAAAACGCGTCAGAGAAACAAAAAGGACCAAGCACAGTATTTATTCTACTAAAAATTATCCCAATAACAAGTCCAAACTTGATATGGCATAAAATACCTTAATTGTTGCTTTAATTAAACTTTGTACCTTTAAACTTCAAACTGTTGAAACTTTGGAAAATATTCAACAGCAAAAAAAGTCACTATTCTCAACAGTCAATTCTTGAGTAGCAATACTTGAAAATTAATCGGCCTCACTGACTAGAAAAAAAGAAAAAAAAGAAAAGATGTGATATTTAAGGAGACTTATTTTCAGCCCAGATTTCTATTACTCCAAAATTCCTGTCTGTATAGATAGCTAGTGTTAGCATGTGAAAAAATAAGACAAATCAGATTTTTTTTTTTGCTTGTCTTCTGGACAAATTCATTGGAACTATCTTGAACCAGGCAAATACATTAGTCTAAATTCCATTTCCATAGAAAATACATCAATGTGGCTTATTCTACTCTGGATTTCTAACTGGGTGACAAGATCTTCCTAGCACTGGTGGTCAAACAAAAGTCAAGTTGCGAAGAAGAGAGAGTCAACCCTAACATAATTATATAACTTCATTTAATATTTGTATGAAAATAAAATATGCACTTGAAGAATAAACACATTACAATCAATATTTAGGCTTCATTTTTACAGAAAACACCAAAATCAAAGTGGAATAACATCAGTAAATATTCACAGACTCATACTGCCTTTAAAATAATGGGTTAGTTTGGTTTCTTCTTCACTTACAAATAAAAACTCTCAGCTCTACACCTCTCTTCAGTAGTTTTTAAAAATGTCAAACCATCTGGTCAGTGTATGAGTTCTTCAAAATTGGAATAAATTATCACTGAATCAATTCAACTGGTACTGACATAGTTTATTAAGGAAAAAAATCGTTAAGCGTTTCATTATGCCTACAAAAATCAGAGCGAATACACAATTTTTTTCTCAAAATTTTATTTCTGAAAAGCAACTTGCCTCAAAGTTCTAAAACAATGTGGCTTGTAGCATATTCAGGACTTTGAGCTTAGAAGAAGAAAGATCCTAAACAGTCCCAACCAAATGAAAATGCAAACTTGTCTCAAAACACTTAAATATATACTCCAGATCCTCCTTTGATATTTACTTCTGCATTTCATAATAGCCGGTGAACAATATCTTATATGTGCTATTTTATAGCAAAGAAAAATATGTACTCCATAAAGATGTAATTTGTTGATATGCATTTTTACTGTTAAAATGCAATCCTTGAAGAAATTTGTTTCATAATAAGAGCTTTGGTTCTACATATAGACAAGCCTGGGTTTGAATCTGCACTCTCCCCTTAACAAATTGTGTAATCACAGATTAGCTCCACCCATCACTTATAGAACAAAGATAATCAGAGATGATATAAGACTTTTAAGTGGACCTTTTCCCAAAGCAAATCTGTGCGTGCTACAGAGAACTGTTTCTAACCTGTCAGCACATATAAATTAGCAATTATGTTTAGTTAACCTGAAAACCTTATTTCTCTAAGAACTTTGATATTAAAGTTCTGATATTATGATTCTAAGAGTCGGAAGTATTTTCTCTAATTATTATATGATTAAGTTGTCCTGATACATCCATCTTTGATATTTGTACTTCTTTGGGTTTCCACTCAATGTACAAAAAATGAGAAGAAAACAAAAAAGAAAGAAAAGCAACAACCCAAAGATGGGGAAAAAAATGTTGCATCATAGTTCCGGACACAACTAAACATTTTTCTGCAAGTTTATGGATTTATTCACAACATCTGATGCATCTTGAATGTGTTCTTAGCTTTCAACAATAAAGGACAAATTTATCCATCAATAAAATCAAGTTAATTATTTTAATTGTGAAGTTAGTTGTTAAATGCATCAACTCTGCTCTAAATCTTGATGAATCTTCAAAGTAAAATGAACTAATACAGGAACCATCTTTCTTAAATAGCTCCCCAGATGTACAGACGTATGATGTATATAGATATCACTTTTGGGTGTGCCCTATGAAAGCAGCAGAGTGAAGACAGTGCTGAAGGGATTAGTAATAAGAAACTTCTGCAAATGTAGAGAAAAGCAATTTATCTTCAGTGACTTTCACATTTAATGTAAATAGAAAAAAATTATTAGGGATGTCACAAGAATATTATACGTTTAATAAGATGTTTAAAAAATGAGAAAATCTTGTAAGAATAGTTCAGTCATGTATGAACAAAAATAATTAGTTGTAATATCTTAATCAACAACTTCAAAGTAGAATTTTTAAAACAATTGTAAAATATACCTACATCTACATATGGACACAGAGCGATATGGTTCCTCATAAATGCTAGAAATGTTGGGAAGAGGAAAGAAAATGACTTTCCAAAACAATCCATGATTAGTTTCCAGGATGACTTGAAAAAATACATTTGTAAGAGCTAAGCCAACAAGTAATATTTCCATATTTAAAATTTTTTTATTAGGGGTGTCAAATTGATTAATACTCACAAGACATTGCCACTTAAAGGCAATTATAATTTTTATGAACTGTTTGCTTATTGTACAATAATGGCTTTACAAATTATTCCTGCCTTGCAAGAAATTGAGAACTTTGTGTGTGTTATTCAATATTTACTCAATGCTTTATTATTTACTACTTTACTTGTTAAGGAAAGCCATATAAAAAGAGTAACTAACATTTTATTCATATTATCAGCTGTTACAATTGAAAGATCCTTCAAAGATATGACTGTAAAAACTCATTAATTTGCAAATTTGCAACAGTGAATTGAGTAGAACAATTTATGTTTAACATCCATAGTGTTAATGTCTTAAAAACAACCTATGAAATATCTGTAAGCTCAGGCACATCCATGGTGTCCATTTTTGTACAGAAACCAGGAAGGCATGGTCAGAAATACTCACTAAATTATTGCTAATTCATTATTCAATTCAACTTGCTTATTAGACTATCCTTTATCTGACATATTATTTAGCCTGGCTTGCTATATTAATAAAACTACTAGAATTTTTTATCTAATCAATATTCTTCCATTTCTTTCTGTATAGTCTTACCTAAATGGCTCCCTTCTTGTCAAACTATCTACCTTGAAAGTTCCTTTGCCAGATGTTAGGAACTGAATCATGCCACAAAAGTCACGTTCAGGTCTCAACCCCTGGTCCTGGAGGTGTGAACCATTTGTAAACAGGACCTTTGAAGATGTGACTAGCGAAGGCATGCCAAAGCTGAACGACAGTGGGCCTTGATTCAATATGGCTGAAGCCCATGTAAGCAAAGGAAATTGGACATGGAAGAAGAAGCCACAGAACTTAGCCAAAAGCTGGAAGTCAAAGGAAATCTGAAGAGATTAGAGAGGAAGCCACCTTGGGCATTGCCATGTGATGGAAAAGTCAAGGAACCCCCAAAGATTGCCAGGAAGAAGCAAACCTTCTAGCCTCTGAAACCCTGAACCAATACATTTCTGTTGTTAAGTGGACCCATCGTATGGTATTTGTTTGAGCAGCTGAGAAACTAAAACACAGATATTCTTATAAATCAACTCCTTCCTTTACTAAAAATTCATCTATATATCTCTCTTTCCAATTTACTTCCAAAAATGTGAATTCTTACTCTTTCCTAAATTAAACCATACTTGGGTTAATAACCCCATATGAGCCCATACTTTGCAGCTTTTTCATCTTAATTATCTCATCTCTTACAGGGGTAGTGCAAATGTGGGAGTGGGGGGTTGAGAAAAAGAAGAAGATATTAGATAGGTAACATGAGAGAAGGGCTGCTCGGGAGTAAAAATGTCAAGTTGGAGAGATCATGGCTACAGTGCTGTCTTCAGCCAACTAGTGTTCAGGAGGAATACAGGTCCACACTTGTCAAATTTTTCAATTTCTCAAGTGTATACAAAAATCTTTATTTTTATAAGGAATCAATGATTTTTGATGTTGGCTTCCTGCATCCAGTCAAGATTAAATTTGCTTGTTTGCCATCTTCTATCCAGGTGACACCAATTTATAAACTCCATTGTCAGACCCTCCTCATCTCCTAGTTCTTGTATTCTGACCACAAAGACACAAAGCTCTCCCTAAACTAAAAGCAATTAACACCTATCATTTGACATTGTCATAGTCTAATTCCATGTTTCACTTTTCAATCATTTCCAAACTTTTAAAACAAAATAGTCTAACCAATCCTGCATTTCCCTAATACCCATAAATTTCTAATTTCAAGATGTTCTTTCAAGTAAATTTAACTATGCAGTAAGTGCCAGAGGTGCAGTGCATTATAGGAGGTAAAATGCATTCTCTAAAAAATGAGTGCAACCTACTCTGCTCCCTGAAGTTGTTTGTAATCTACATAAGAGATATAATCCACGAAGTAAGTAGGTGGAAATTCAGGTAAATAGAGCTATAGCCTATCCCTTTAGCTACTAAGCTACCCTTTAAAAAAATTAAAATCTGTGCATTAATATCATTTAATAATTAGTTAGCATTGTGCCAACATTAGAATGATGCAATAATTTTATTAATAAAAGGATGTGTTCTCTCAAACGTTTTAGGAGTTCTGATTTATCAGATTTATCAAAATTCTCTGATTCAGAAGTAGCAGTCAACACAGCAGTGTAACTGTAAATAAAAATGAATATTTGGCCCTAACTTTCTTTTTTGCCAATAAGTTATAACATAAGAAATCAGATATAATGGATGTATGCAGACACTGAGTTTTATTTCAATAGCATGTGTTTCTGTTAAAATGCCAAAATCCTTCAAAGATTAAACCAGTGCTGTACAAAGCTTACTTTCTTATGTTTTTCATTTGGGATGTAATTTTTGAAACTTTTATTACAGGGGCTCAAGTAGACATACTCATTCATGGGCCAAGCTTATAACTAGACCAAAATAGGGTTTGAATAGGCTCTATTTTTATTTAATGTGAGAAAACACAATATAAGACTGAAGAAATGTAGAATCAATATGGAAGAAGTTAAAGATAATTCTCAAAATATATGTCCATCCTGAGTAATCAAATAGAGTGTGTTAAATATTAGTACTCTGTTGAATGTTTTATTTCATTGGTATAACGACAGTATATTCAAAACTCACATATTCATCCTTACATTTCTGACTGTATAATGATTTGTTTCATGGATTCACATCCTTAAGTGAGCAATGCTCAAAGAATTGGTGCACTCTTTTATTAAAGTGATCATATTTAAACTATAAATCAAATATTCAATAGAAGTTTGCCAAGCCCAACATATTCAAGAACATGATGTGAAAAGTATTAAGCCTTATTAAAGAAACTCACCTTATCTCCAGGACCAGAGAGGAGTTGATTTTCCAACCTTCTACAGAGTGTTGGAAGATTGACGAGCCAGCCTTTCGAATGATTTTATCAGAACTATTGACAAGTGATCGACTCAAACACAATTCACCATCTCTGAAATAAAACCAAAACAATGCCAGCTTTGCGAAAGTAAGAACCATTCTGAAAAAGCAGCATAATGCATTATTTGACTTAAATTAGTGGTGAAAAGTTATAACTACAATTTATTCTACATGTTAGAAAGAGAGGTATGAGCATGATGAAGGGGGTTATAAAGATTATGTGTATATAACTTTATCAGGACAAACATGAAAGTTTTTTGAAATGAGACTATTTTCATATGAAGAAAAGGCCCTTGTGATTGTTAAAGAGAAAAGTCTCATCAAAGCTCTATGACCCCACCCCCACCCCCTCACCCCCGCCAGTCCGCTTTTAGACAATAGAGACAGGATGTTTGGTGCATTCCCTGCACCTGTGGACTTATGACGTCCAGGATTGTAATTTTGTTTTCACAGAAGGAATTGTGGCATTATAGAAGGAGTTTTTGTTTTGGATTAAGTAGACCTCAGCATATCAGATGATCTGGGCATGCTTGTGAGTCTACCATTTACTAGCCTATATATTCTTGGTCAGATCATATACCCTTTCTAGGTCACAGTGGCCATACTTTACCTTGAAAATTGCAATAGCATTATTGAATATGCAATGACTTTGTAAGGATTATATACGTGAAAACAATTTATAAACACTAGTGAAGAACTTATTTTAAAAATTGCATCTTTCTCAGGCAGGCCATGGTGGCTCAGTGGCAGAGCTCTTACCTTCCATGCTGGAGACCCGGGTTCAATTCCCAGTGCCCAACCATGCCAAAAAAACAAACAAACAAACAAAACAACCCAGCATCTTTCTCAAAATATCTCAACAAAAAGGACACTTTCCAGTTGTTGGTGCTCAGAAGAGGGGGATTTTCGTAGGGAGGAAACTCATTCAATGGCCATTATTACTATTATTTTATACATCAAGAAATTAATTATGCTACCCCTCTCCAAACAATAGTATCAGGCTAGTTTGCCACGTTTCATGGTGTTAGTTAGGAAGCTGGCGGTAGTGATAACGGTGATAAATATATGTGATATCATTTATACCGTTAGAACGTATATCACTGAACCAATTCATAGCTCAATAGACTATTTTCTTTATAGGAATGAACACTGATGCAGAGTCAAAAAGCCACCTATTTATGACATAACAAAAGACACAGCCCCTTTAATAAGCGCATTTATTCTTTTACACATGCATATATACTTACATTTTAATTTTATAGAATCTCAAAAACTAAAAAGAATCACAATAACTAAAAAGTAACACTATTATTTGCTCAATCACAAAGTCCAAATCTGTATTTACTATGTAGGCAGTCTTCTCCTACTATCAGGGGTAAAAGTGCCTGTGTAAAAACTGCTGCATAAATTCGGTATTTGGAGACTTCCAGTTTGGTTTTCCACATTCTTTTTTATAGACGTAGGTGAAATTTGTAACAGCTCAAAGCCTGACATGCAACTACCCACTCTGAAATTTAGAACCCTTTAAAGGTAATATTTTAAACTCTTCTCATGAAAATGATACCTTTGCATGCCTATGCATGGCTAATAATCATTTTACAGAGGTCACTTAGGATATAAGGAAAGATAGGGTGCAATTTACTACTCATTGGTCAAGAAGTCAAGTTTTATATTACATTGCTACTGATAATAACTACATACAAGTGAAAATGTGAACTACACAGAAGTTAGCCTTTACAGTTTTGAAAATATACCTTCAAGAGTGTGGATACAAACTATCACCCTTTCTGGGAGTAGGGACCTTTCGAAATTTCATTCCATTAATAACTGGCCTGTCAACATCATCATTTTGTAAGCACAGAGTGCTACGCACATAATAATTATTTCCAAAACCCGTGGACTTCCATAAAAGAAGTGAAAATATATATGGACTAAGATTTTTTTTTCTAAATCTATGGAAGACTGCTTCACTGGTTTATGTGGCAACATCTACTTTTTTTATTTTTATATGGCAGAAGAACTACTATATCTACTCAATGTATGAGCTTTTTTCCGAACTGCTACAGTTAAAAAAATGTTTACTTGAAGACATTAACTAATTTTTTTTTTCCCCATGGGCAGGCACCAGTAAATGAACCCGGGTTTGTGGCATGGCAGGCGAGAACTCTGCCACTGAGCCACCATGGCCCTCCCCTTAGCTAATTTTTATATGAATGAAATGCTACCAAGTTCCTATGCTGTTGAAATTGCTTTCCTCAAACTGATGATTGGCCAAATCTCAGAATTTTAATACTGGAAAGAACTTTGAGTGAAAGTAGCAACAACGATTCATACCTATCCTCCTTCCAGTCAATGGAATTCACTTGTGAGAAGCCCAGGGTTAGTGCAATCTGAGTCTCTGCAGCAAATTTCTTTGTATAAAATTAAATAAGTTCCGTGGGATTTTCCACTCGGAACTTGGTAGCATTCTGTTTTAGAAAAGGCTTTTTCTGGTCGTGAAGGTGGGACGTACAGGATGTTGGCACCACCCACTAGTTTCTCATTCCAGATCGGACACAACAGCTGCACGGAAAGCATTTCTTTTAAGACCTAGCTATAGCAAGATTCAATATGTATTCCCAAAGGAAAAAATGAGACCCCGAAGAAGACATGCAGCATAAAGCAATTTATTATGAAATATTCCTGCTTATGTGG
Organism: Myrmecophaga tridactyla; assembly: GCA_004026745.1. Lineage (NCBI taxonomy): Eukaryota > Metazoa > Chordata > Mammalia > Pilosa > Myrmecophagidae > Myrmecophaga > Myrmecophaga tridactyla. The sequence continues at coordinate 58,437 of PVIY010010432.1, forward strand.
AGCTATGGAATACTATTAACAGGAACTAATCATTAACTATGATACAAGTATATGCTAGTATCTATAAATATTCTTTGAAATATGAGCTTCCAGGTATCACTACAACTTATACTATTATGTCTGTAGCACATAACAAGCATGATTAATTACATTTCGTAGAATTAGAGCACAAAAGCGCTGCATTTGATGATGTCATCTACACGGCAATGCAAGACTTGCCCCGGAAAAGTGTTCCCTCAGAATCAATATATGAAAGGATGGATCCCACTTCCCTGGAGCCCTGGAGGATGACAGAGACTGGAGAAGGACTCGCCAAATGCTGAGTGGAAGAAAAAGGAAAATAATCTCCTAGGTCACGTGGGAGCTTTTTTCCTAAACTTGCCAGTCAAGACCTTTTCCCCTCACTGGGTCCTGCGCAGGATGGGAGATGCACAAAGGCAGCATGGCCAGATCCCTCCTGCAGCAGATGCAGAACACAGAACCATTCATGGCAGCCAGTTAGAGCCCCATGTACATCCAGGCATGAGAAGCCAAGTCCGCGAAGACCTTGGGAGGAGACACTGATGAGTGTTGCATGCAAAAAGGGCCCCCAGGAAAAAGAAAGAAAAAGGACTGCAGCAGAACTGTTACAAGAGGTGTGCACACTCAATCCAGTTTCTGTTCACTGGAGAACCAACACACAAAACAAACGTTTTGGATTGACACCACCTTGGTCTCTGGTGAGAAACCCTAATGAAGAAGAAACCAGAGGCAGAAAAAACTCAAAGAAAAAAATGACAGGATACAGGGGAGTAGGAATGAACTGCTGCAAAACAAGACAGGTCTCAGAACTGAAAAGTGTAAGGAATTCACGGTGTTGAGTAAGAGAGATAATTTAAGCAAATTACAGGAACTGAGGACAAAATCCTGCAAAAAAACCCAAACAAACAACATACTAAAAAGCTAAACTCAAAGCAAGCAGAAGGAAAGAAATAACAAAGATTAGAGGAAAGATAACTGAAATAGAGAATAAAAAACAATAGAGAACTTTAACAAAACCAAAAGTTGGTTCTTTGAGAAGATCAATACAATTGACAAACCCTTAGCCAGACTGACAAAGAAAAAAAGAGATTAGATGCAAATAAATTAGATCAGAAATGAAAAGCAGGTCTTTACTACAGACCCCAAAGAAATAAAAAAGGATCATAAGAGGATATAATGAACAACTGCATACCAACCAATCAGATAACATAGATGAAAAAATAATCCTGAAAACACATGAGCAAGTTAAACTGACTCTAGAAGACACAGAAAATCTCAACAGACCAATTCCAAGTAAAAAAGATGAATCAGTCATCAAAAACCTCCAAACAAGGAAAACCCAGTAGAAGATGACTTCACAGGTGATTCTGCCGAATACTTCAAGAAAAAATAATACCAATTGTGTTCACACTTTTCCGAGAAACTGAAGAGGAGGGAACACTACCAATTTCATTCTATGAGACCAACAATACCCTAAGACGAAAGCCAGATAAAGATACTTCAAGAAAAGAAAAATATAGTTCAATTTCTATATAGATGCGAAAATCCTCAAAAAAATATTTGCAAATAAATTCACCAGCAGAATAAAAGAATTATACACCATGATCAAGTGGGTTTTATCCCAGGCATGCAAGGATGGTTCAACATAAGAAAATACATTAATATAATATACCATGTTAATAAAATGAGGGGGCAATACCACATCATCATGTCAATAACAAAGAAAAGCCATCTGACAAAATCCAGCATACTTTCTAGATAAAAGCACTTTGAAAAATAGGATAGAAGGAAATTTCCAATATGATAAAGGGCTTATGTGAAAAACTCACAGTTAACTTCATATTCAATGGTGAAAGACTGAAAGCTTCCCCTCTAAGATCTGGAACAAAACAAGGATTCCCACTGTCACCACTGTTATTCAGCATTATGCTGGTGCTCTAGTAAGAGTACTTAGGCAAGCAAAAAAGAAATAAAACCAACCAAATTTGAAAGGAAGAAGTAAAAATTCCACTATTTGCAAATGACATAACCCTATATATAGGATGTCCAAAAAAAGTGACAGCAAAATTTCTAGAGCTAACAAACAAACTCAGCAATGTGGCGGGGTGCAAGATCAACATTCGAAGCTCACTAGTGTTTCTATCTACTAGTAATGAGCAATCTGAGGAGCAAATCAAGAAAAGATTCCATTTACAAGAGCATCTTAGAGAATCAAAAATGTAGGAATAAATTTAACCAAGGATATAAAGGACTTACTACAAAACTTTGCTAAAATAAATCAAAGAAGATCTAAATAAACATAAGAACATTCCAGGCTCATGGACTTGAAGACTAAATATTACTAAGAGATCAATTGTACGCAAAATGATTTACACATTCAACACTGTCCCAGTCAAAATTCCATCAGCCTGGGGAGGGCCACAGTGGCTCAGCAGGTGGAGTTCTCACCTGCCATGCCGGAGACCCAGGTTCGATTCCTGATGCCTGCCCATGCAAAAAAAAAAAAAAAAAAAAAAAAAATTCCATCAGCCTACTTTGACAAAATGGAAAAGCCAGTTATCAAATTTATTTGGAAATGTAAGTGGCCCTGAATAGCCAAAAACATGTTAAAAAAGATAGTGAAGTAAGAATATTTTCATCTTCAGACTTTCAAGCCAATTATCAAATTTATTTGGAAATGTAAGTGGCCCTGGATACCCAAAACCATCTTCAAAAAGAGAGTGAAGTAGGAATATTTGCATCTTCAGACTTTCAAGCTTATTATAAAGCACTGTTGTCAAAACATCATGTTAATGGCATAAGGATAAATATATAGATCAGTGGACTCGAACTGAGGGTTCAGAAATAGACTATGTGTGGTTGATTTTTGGCAGGGCTGCCAAGTCCATCAATTGGGAAAGAATAGTCTCTTCAACAAATGGTACTAGGAGAACTGTCTATCCATACGCAAAGAAATGAACAAGGATCCCTGTCTCACACCATTATTAACTCAAAAAGGATCAGAGATGTAAATATGGGAACCAGAGTATGCTGGTTTGAAAGGATGTATGTACCCTAGAAAAGCCATGTTTTCATTTTTTCTAATCCCTATTCAATACTGTATGCCTGAAACCATAATTAGATCATCTTCCTGGAGATGTGATTCGATCAAGAGTGGTTGTTAAACTGGATTAGCTGGAGGTGTGTCCTCACCCATTTGGGTTGGTCTTGATTAGTTTACTGGAATCCTACAAAAGAGAAAACATTTTTGGGAAAGAAGAAATTCAGAGAGAGCAGAGAATGCTGCTGCACCACGAAGCAGAGAGTCCACCAGCCAGTGACCTTTGGAGATGAAAAAGGAAAATGCCTCCTGGGGAGCTTCATGAAACAGAAAGCCAGGAGAGAAATTTAGCTGATGACGCCGTGTTTTCCACATGGCTTTCCAGATGAGAGACAAACCCTGACTGTGTTCGCCATGTGCCTTTCCACTTGAGAGAAAAACCCTGAACTTCACTGGCCTTCTTGAACCAAGGTATCTTTCCCTGGATGCCTTAGATTGGACATTTCTATAGATTGGGACATTTTCTCAGCCTTAGAACTGTAAACTAGCAACTTATTAAATTCCCCTTTTTAAAAGCCATTCGTTTCTGGTATATTGCATTCCGGCAGCTAGCAAACTAGAACACAGAGCTATAAAATTCATTGTACAGAATGATCTTCAGGATCTTGTATTAGGCAATGGTTTTTTAGACATTACACCTATAGCACAAGCAACGAAAAGAAATACAGAGAAACAGAATTGCATCAAAATCTATAACTTTTTGCATCAAGACTGTATCACAAAAGTGAAAAGACAACCTCAACGGGAGAAAATATTTTGAAACCTTGTATTCAATAATGGTTTAATATCCAGAATATATAAATAAACCCTATAACTCTACTTTGGAGGACATTTTGGCAGTTTGTAGGAAATCTAAGCACAGAATAACAATATGACCCTTCCTTCCCTCCGAGTATATACCCAAAAGAATTGAAAGCAGTGATTTGAACAGTTATATCAGTTTTATTCACAATTGCCAAAAGATGCAAACAACCCAAGTGTCCATCAGCTGAAGAATGGATAAACAAACTATGGTTTATATATATAAAAATATATAAAAAGGAATGAAGTTCTGGTTCATGTGATAACATGGATGAACCTTGAAGACATTGTGTTGAATAAAATAAGTTAGACATAAAAGGAAAAATATTCTGTGATCTCAGGGACATGAAATAATTAGAATAAGCAAACTCAGAGAACTAGAATCTAGTATATAGGTTACTAGGGCTGGGTTGGGGTAGAGAATAGCGAGTTAATGCTTAATTTGTACAGAATTTCTATTAGGGTTGATTGTAACATTTTGGAAAGGGATGTTGGTGATGGTAGCCCAACATTGTGAGTATAATTATCAACACTGAATTATATATATGAATATGATTATAAGGGGAAATTTTAGATTGTATAAATGTTAGTATATAAAAATGAAAAGATAAAGCATAAGACTGTACAACACAGTGGACCCTATTGTAAACATTAGGCCAAAGTTAACAATACAATTATAAAAATATTTCTCCATGAATTATAACAAATATACTGTACTACAACAAGGTGGTATTACTAGGTGACATATGGGAAAAAATACACCCTAATGTAAACTATGGACTTAATAGTGAAATTATCATATTCTTTAATCAATTATAATAAAAGTACCCACTAATGTAAGGTGCTAATAATAGGGGGTATATAAAGGAACACTGTATTTTTTACATGACCTTTTTGTAAACCTACAACTTTTCTACTTTCAAAAAAGTTTTTAAAAGAGTGAGTATGTTGGACACAAAGTCATTTCACACTCGACCACAGGAACTTCTGCAGAAAGGATGTGGCGAGGGGCCACGCAGGAGGGAGGGTTGGGCCATGGGCTTCAGTCAAGCTTGGTCTCCCAAAGATCCCTTCAGGAGCCATATGGACCCTCACCTCCTGCCCCACCTGTTTCCAGACAGAAGGCCCATGGCCAAATTGGTTTCCAGAGGCCTATGGAAGAAAATACTATAGATCCCAAATTCAAAAATAAAAGTGCAAAATTGAAATTAATCAAGGTGTAATTAAACGTATATAAAGCATATTTTAAAAAAACCCTGCATTTGACTCCATTGAAAACTCTTCATGACCTGGCCTTGGAATTAATGTGTCCCCTTTGGATTAGATTAAGCAACCTCTTTAATATAAGATTTCAAAGTCATTCAAAAAAATTAAATAACTTGTACCCAATTAACCTTAAACACAAGATGCAAGCAATTTTGTGTTTTCATCAGCTAAGTACCAAACAACTAAAAATAAAGAGATGTTCCACTTTATTTACTGCTCATAGTTTCTAGTAGAATTCAAATATAGCATGTGAAGTAAATTGCAAATCATGGATTTCCTGACTTCCAAGAGCGAGTTTTACGCAAGAACAAAGCGGTACTAACTTTGCTAACAATGGTGGTACTCTAGTAATGTTTACCTTCACTATCAAGTCTATCTTAAATTTTAGAACTGATACTGCTAATCATTTAATGAGGCAATCTAAAGTCCATGGTCAAATTAAAAATGAGAAGACTAGATCATGAGAAAAATAACTTAAAGTCTCACAGGTGGTCAACCAGGGAAATAGTATATAGCATTTTGTAAAGGAATAACAAAACAAATACTTATATAACATTTTAAGTTTACCATACATTTTCAGATACATTATTTTGTTAAATGAATACCTCAACATATTTTATGTGATAGTCCTCTAAGTTAACTTCTTTCAAAGAGCACATAGAACCAGCACGATCATAGGGACAGTGTGGCAAGTGTCATTTTTCCAACTAAAGAAAAACCTGTTCCACTAAGAACAGACCACTTAATACCCTCCAATGCCCTTTAAGTTAACTTCTACTAATTAGCCATCATTCCTTGCATCTTCTAGGTTTGTGTGGAAAGAATATCATTTCAATGTCCAATAATTATTAATTGACTTGTTCTCAAATAATTCCTTACTAAAGATAAGATGCTAGTATTTCTCTGGAGATGTGAAAATGTCAGTTGTTGGGTGGTGCTCTATATTTTTGTTTTCCATTTTATGGTATGCTTAGATAAACGTACAAAAGAAGGATAGTGCTTCACTAACTCTAGATGGGACAGCTAGTGATGGGGGGGGGTGTTGCATGTCGACTAGATAAAGGAACTGCCCACTGCTAAAATAGTAGAAGCAGAATAAAAGATGAATCTAGGAAGACGTTGTCAGATTCAAGGGCTGTGGAAGGCCCTTGACTGAAACTACAGACCACCCGCAAGTTAAGCAGTGCCCCCCAAAGGCCAGACACCGCCTCTGCTAGCTCACTTTTAAATACTGGCCTGGGTTCCAGACCAAACCTCCACTCTAGTTTATTTATATCAAAACCTGCGTCTCCGTATGGCTTGGGTAGAGAAAGTCAATGAGCTGTTTAGACGAATCAACTACTCCACCAGAAGCACCATTAGGAAATTGAAACAAAACCATGAGGTTGTATCACAAGCTTTCCCAGTGAGCCCTAGGGGAAAAGGGAAAGATCAGGGGACTTGGTGTACCTCTCGCGGCGCTACCGGTAACGCCAACTCCAGGGTCTGGGGAAGAGCCAGGCGGCTGTCGCTGCAACCAGGACGCTGCCCGGCACAGATAGACTCTCTACACCGGCAGCCAACTCTCTGCTTTGCCCACCAGGACTGTAATTGCAGGCCATTTAATTAAGGAGGAGCCAGGTTGCCTGCAGGCTGAGCAGTGAAAGTGCTTTTTTTTTTTTTTTTAAGCACGAAGGGGGCCGGCTTTCTGCAATAAAACCATGTCTTCTCATTCTTTCATCCTTTCGCCAGCTTTTCTGGGGGAGGACACAGACCTGCTGTGCACCACTCTTCCTGTTTGGTTAACTCACGCTTTCTCAGAGGAGCTGGGAAGAAACCTCAGCTTAGCCCAAAAAAGGATGGGAGCCAAAGCCTAGCCATGTTTGTACAACCGCTGCGCCTGTGCCCTCCTCCCCCTCCTTTGCACCCTGGGCTGCGCCCACCCACTGGTGACATCTGGGAAAGGCCCACAAGAGAAATGTCGCCCTTAAAATGTGGAGTGCCCTGGGTCATCTCTCTGCTCCGGGTAGTGTTACTCATTCTTGCCCCGCGGATTACGGTGGCTCAGAGAGGGCGCATCAGCCGCATCTGGCGCCCCTCTTGCCTCATTTGCCTCCTCCCTCCACTCCCCTCTTCTCTCCTCTCCGGGGTCCCAAGCCAAGGGCCGGAACCCTTTGCTTCCTGGAGAGGCTTAGTCGCTTTGTCCGAATTCAGGCTTTATCCTCGGAGTCCACCAGCCCTGAAGGAAACAAAGAGCCTCGACCCCCCACGCCCCCGCCTCGCCCTGGAGCCCCCACGCGCTCATTCATCACCTTCCTAAAGACCCCTTTGTCTGCGGAGGAAGCACAGGTCTGCTGGGGCTGCACACACCCACGCCCAAAGGGCTTCTTCTCTGACAATTGAGCGAGACTGGATTTTCAACCCACCCACCCCCCTGCGTGAACGACCTCTTACAATTCAGCATATTATTTCTTCTTTACAGACTAGATCATTTATATATTTGTCGATGCATAACAGCCATCCAGTCCATTCCTTATTAGCTTTTTCATTCTCTCCCAGTCCTTTCTTTCCACTGTACTTCTGCTCTCTCGGTTTTCTGTAATATAACAATTCCTCCAAAACCTGCGTTCCCTCGCTTAGATGCCCATCACTTAAGAGCTGGGGCAGTGAGAAATTGGATGCATGAAGTTTAAGGGCTGTGTGTAGTTATTTCAGCAGCCCTACACCGAGAGAGCGGGATAGAAAGAGAGAGAGAGGCTCTCCTTGTTTTAATAAAGGTCAAAGAAAATAAAAAAAATACACTAGGCAGGCGTCTTTGCCAGGGTTGAGTTTCCTATAGCAGACGTCTCCGGATGAGGGAGGATTTCCGAAACAAGACTTTTAACAGAGTTGACAAGGAGGTTCAAATTCTCAGCAAAGGCTTCCAAGCTATGTCAACACCTCAAAGTTGCAGCTACCTCCTGGGTAAACTTCAAAGTCTCAGAGGCCAGGCGGAGGAAGGAAGTTAAGTGTGATATTTAGAGAACTTAATGGGGTGGGGAATCTGAACTCATCTAGATAAACTAAAGAAAACAGAAATATGGTCTGTGTGAAACTCAGCACCCAGTTTCTAAAACTGTAGCCCTGGTGCCCAGGCGTTTTACCTACGTTTCTCCCCAAGAGCAAAAAACGTAGTATCCTTAACGGTACTGGAGTTTGTAATTCAAATTACGATACACGCGTCTACTCAAAGCCAGAAAGTGTAGAGAAAAAGAGGAGACTGAGATTCTCTGCTTTCTGGTTTTCAGGAAACCAGCTTTCTCTAGTATCTGCCTAGAGTGATAGGGCAGCAAAAAAAAGGAAGGACAATCGTATGGTGACTAAAGACATCTCTCTTGAGTTCTGCCCACGGATTTATGGGACAAGGACACACATTCTTTGTTGACACTTGGGCAATGACTTCTCCTTTCGCGAGGCGAACCTTTGACGCCAATACAACTGTCATCACCACCGCCCTCAGCAACTTGAACTCCTACCGGGAGCAGCGTGCAGAAGCACCCACACCTCAACAACTGCCTTTGTTAATTTATAAATAAGACTAAACACACCCGAGCTCACACGAACACACACACCAACCCACCCTCACGTTACCCCATATCCTCATATCATTTACGGGTTCACTTTTTTTTTTTTTTGCATATCCTGCAATGAAGCTTTGCATTTACCCAATGAGTTGAGTCTCCTGGTGCTCTTCAGTTCTTGCTATCTCTTTTGTCTTGTAAAAGATCAGAAGCAGACTTATCGTGCAGATCGTCCACCGCTTCCTGATGGAGCGCATCTTGGGTGCCCGGGAAAGTCCTGGAGGCCCCAGCTCCAGCACCTTCTCTTGATATGAAGGCTCCGTTTTGGGGAGATACAGTCCCGGGGGGAAATCTGTATAATGCGAGGAGAGCTTGAAGCCGGGATTCCAGGAGCAGGTCGCTGGAGTCCGCGGCGGCGGCGGAGCTCCCCACGCTCCCCGCGAGCTACCGCACGCCCTCGGGCGCTGGTCGCGCCAGCCCTGCCCCAGCTGCTCCGCGCCGCCTCCCTGGGGCTCAGGTTTCTCTTCAAATGAGCCACCTTGTGCATCAGAGGTGGCGGTAGCTTCTGCAGCTGGGCTGGGGGCGTCACTGGCCCTTCCCTCTTCTTAGCAGGGAAACGATAAGCAAAACCAGCCAATCGCTGGACTCAGGGGCGGAGGCTGCTGCCGCCTTGTGTTTCTGGCCGCTGCTCGGAGAGTAACGACGCCGGGGCAGCCTGCCAGCGTCAGGAGAGGAAGCTGACGGTCTTACTCACACTCAGACAGAGGCCCGGACGCGCGCGCGCGCACGCACACACACACACACTTACCCACACGCACTCACGCACACATTCGCCTGCACAAGTGCGCGCAGATCTCTGGAAAAGCCGGCAGCTCCAGGGGCTTCCTGGTTGCCCTCCCGGGGCCCCAAAGCTTCAACTCCTTTGACCAGGTAGCGCCGAAATGTTCTGCCCGCCTGAAGACGGAGGCTGCATCTCAGCTGGGAACAAATTCCTCCCCGAGAAATGCTTGGGATAAATTTGGGAGGTGGGGGGGGGGGGGCTGTGGGATAGTTTCTTCCTCGTGCGTTTGCTGTACATAAACACGCACACAAGCACACACAAGCACGCACACGCTTACGCACGCCCTCCGAAGTATAATGAAACCGGGTAGCGGGAAACAGGAGGAGGGCGCTTCATATTCCCTGTACAGTACAACCTGAAAAGCACAAATACACGCACGATCAGATCAGCAGACTCCCCCAGTTCGTTTGATGGGTGATGACCCGGACTCAGGATTCTGCCAGAAACAACTGAGGACCAGTGATGCCATTAGGAATTTCATGGATATTTATATGACTTTCTTTCATTGCCATTTGGAAACTTCTCACGCAGAAGTCAAGGAAACTCCAATCCCATTTAAAGTTCACTGCGGAGAAACAGATTCGGATAAACAGCAGCTACCACCGACCTTAATTTTAAATGAAAGTCACCTACGCACATTCACGTGAAAGAAGGGAGGGAGGGAGGGA